>VZUI01031932.1:0-11187 GCA_013401135.1 Cettia cetti
CTTTTTTTTTTTTTTTTTTTTTTTTTTAATAGATATTTTATTTGAGCCAGAAAACAGTGGGAAAAAAAAGCCTAGTCTGCCTAGAATAGTGACTCCCCAAATATCCCCAACTGCAAAACATCCCTCAGTTGACTTCTAATGAAAATGCAAGCATGTTTTCTACAAAGGCTTAAATCTTAATCAAGGAATGTCAGTGTGCCTAATATTGCAGGTCTTGTGATTGATAACAAGTTCATAACAGTATCCATGTCCAAAAAGAAGGGAGAATGTGTATTTACTCCATGCATGTATTAAGGCATTGCAAAAGTTTTATCTGCGTAATGAGTTTGCAGTTCTGCAAATTGTTAATGGGGCTACATTGCAAGTGGTTCTTTGCCTTGACAATCATGTATACATATCGAGATTTCTATCATAATGACAATTTAAAGGGATGACTAATTGTTTTCCTCCAATAAATCCAATTAAATCAACCTGATGTGAAGTCTGATGATTTTGAGTGCATGAGTCTCCACCCACATGCAAGAAAGGGAGTGAGTCATTTCTGTGGCTGCTCCACTGCCCTGTTGTGTTTTATGCAATGATGTTCCTTTATGTCCCAAAGGAGAATAACAAGATTTTCTTTCTCCCCAGTTGACTCCATAGGGAAATTAATATAAAGGATGGTTTGTCCTTTAGGTTTTTCCTAAAGGTGTCGATGGAAGTGGTGTTGGATGTCAACATATGGAGACATGTCTGTCTCCTGGGCACTGAGAATGTCTCTGTAGAGCTGGGGAAAGGACATGTACTTTTTGGAGACTGCTGCACCTTTGAGTTCGTCCTGGTGACTTACACACCCTGTGGTGGGAATCAACAAAGGAGACAGGATTTTCATCAGAGAGAACTTGAGTCCCTTTGCAGTCAGCCGTTCTCTCCAAAGATGTTGAGAGTGCTCCATCATTGGCTTAATTTTCTTCCAGATGATGTTCCTGGGGTGTGTTATGACTTGCTTTTCATTTTTTCCTCCTATTTTTCTCCTCTTGTTTCTTATTTTCTGGTTTTCATTCACTGGCACATAAGAATTCCTCCCACCTTAAAATAGGTGGCAAAACCAACATGCCCAGCAGGGAGGGGGCCTGTGCTTGAGACCAAAGCTAGGTGGTTTTAGATGCCTGGTTCAGTAACAGAGCTGAAACATACAGCAGTGAGGATAGCCAACTCACAGGAATATAAAGAGAGAGGCAAATTAATTATAAATCTTTTATTTTGTGAATGAAGAAACAACCCCCAGAACTAATCTGGTAAGTATTTGAAAGCTGTGGTGATCAACTGGGTTCTCAGAATTAGGTTTTGATGGTGGGTTGTACCAGGACGGGTGAGATAACCTCCTATTTGTGCTCTGGAAAAAGCACATCCGTGGCAAGATACATCTTTGGAAAAGTACATCCATGTACAAAAACGCTGTCTGGAAGTTTGTTGGAGACGGTGTGTGGCACTGAGGCACAAATACATGATTTGCAGTGTCAGGAGGAGCAGCAGATCCTGTAGAAAGACTGTGAAGTCTTCCCACATTACATAAGCCTGAACTCTGACATTCCTTTCACACTAAGGACCTCACTCCCACCTGTGTGTAACTTTAGCTGGATTTAGCTCAAATTTGGCACTTACAGTAGACAAAGGTCTAGCCCATATTTCACCATGGAATTAAAATCTCAACCAGGAAAACTTCCTCATGTTTGGGTTTTAAAGTCATGGATTTCTCCATGGGTTCAGTGGTCACTCAGAGTGCACCAGGCTCTCCTGAGCTCCCAGTGAGCCTGAGCAGAAGATCACCCCAGGACCACTGAAATCCTCATGCATGATATTCTGATGTTGTCATGTCAATATTAACTTACTCTTTCATCGCTGCTATGTGCTCAACCACAGATTCTTGGCTGTTTGCAACAAGGGAGATAAAACATCAGTGCAGGGAAGCCAGAGGGACAAGACCAAGATGCAACTGTAGAAAATATTTTGCTTGCAACCTTGCCAAAATCCACAGCCGTGTTTGCACTGGAGGGAAGGGGACTGTCCTTACTTTGAAGGCTTTCAGAGTGTTGGTGTACACTGAGGTCTGGCTTATGCCATACATCAACCTTTCTTCATATTACACCAACACCATTTCTCACTCCTGCTCTCCAGAGCAGTCCCTTCCCAGAACCAAGGCTCCAGTGGGCTGTGGCAGCTCTTCTTTCAAAGCCAAGAGGAGTTTTGAATGAGTGATACCTGTTGAAGCAGAGAAAGTCCAGGTGCACAACTTTGAGGACCATCCAACCTGAGTAGGGATAGACCCCTGTGGTTCAGGAGCAGGTGATGTTGAGGAAGATCCATTCTGCACAGAGCTTTCAAATCAGTGTTTGTGCAGTGCAAACAGTCCTGCCCTCTGTGATCATGCCTACGTTGAATATCCTCCTTCAGGCCAAACCTTCCCAGCTCTGTGAATCCACCAAACCCTATTTTTCTCATGAGGATCCCTTTGGGCAGCTTTCCATGGGAAGATAACATGGGCCTGCACTGCCCAAAAGCATTCCCAGGATACTCTAAACTGTCACAGGAATAAGAGGATGCACTCTTCCCACCATATTATGCTTCCTCCCAACTCTGGACATGCCTCAAGGACAAAATCCACCTCCATCACCGTGGGTGTGTGCCCTGCCTAGCACACCTGAGACCCTGTTGGGTGGGAGCTCTCAACCATGTTGAATTATTGTGGTGATAACCATTTTTTATACCTGTGGGGGTGGGGAAGAAGGACCATCTGGATTATCACTGCAAGTATTCAATTGAGTATTTTCAGATTATTTGGCATTTGGGCTTTCTGGATTACATTGGGATAAATTCCTGATTTCCAAACTTTGTTTGCTTATCCTGAATTCAAGAGTTTCTTTTCTTTTTTAATCTTTGGGGGTTTTCTTTTTATAATTTCAATATGCTGATAAAGTTACAGTCAATTAATGATTAATTTACCTTCTTCATGAAAGTGTTTTGTTTAGGAAAATTAATAATAATAGAGCTGAGAGGCAATTTTCTATTCCCATCAAACTCATGAACTTTGTGCTTTCTTTGGCGCCATATAGACTCTTGTATGTTTTTCATTTTCTTTCCTTAGGGCAGAAGCAAGAGCTGTGTTCACATCTGTGCCTCAGCTTGCTGTCTAACAGTGACCAGAAATGCATAATAAATCTCAAACTTATTTGCAGGCCAGCTGGGCAGGTACCAACCATATTAAGAATCACATAGCACATCTTCAAGTTTGCATTTGCTCGAAGTAGCATCTGAAATGTAACTTTTCCTCCCAGTCCTTGACACAATGCAGCTCAGTGTAGCACCTAAGTGGATCAGATCCCTGATCCACTACAAAGAAAAACAAAAATTATAGTCATGGTGAGCCCATACTTGCCTTCAATGGGAGTTGACAGAGAAACTCCTGTTCTCAACAAATAGAACACACGTACATGATGGACACACACATGCAGTTATAATATATGGAATACAACACAATAGAATGCTATATTATTATATTATATCATATCATATCATATCGTATCGTATTCAGTGTCTCTATCAGACTAAAGCAGAGGGAAATATGGCATTAATTGAAGGTTTGGTACTATTCTGCTGTACTTTGTCAGTACTCAAATGATAGGATTTTACCATGTATTTCAATTACATTTTGGTCATGATATCTAAAGAGGGAATTCATCGATGATAAGGCTAGGGCTGAATTCTGAAGACAATGTGTGGCTTTGCTGCCAGCAAACATCAAGTTCACTGCTGAGTCCATTGACAATCACCTTGGAGGCTTGAATTGAGGAACTTCTTCCCTCTCTTAGTATTTGCAGTATGCAGAGGGCACCATGTGCTTGAGTTTACTGATGGTTCCCATTAAATCTAGGGAAAGAACCAACTGTCCATCAACTCCTCTGGAAGAAAGTCAGAGACCTTCAGAAAAGAGCCAACAGCTATGGTTAAGATGGGTTTGTTAGCAGAACTCCTTGAGGGCTTCACTTACCAGTCTGAAGAAGGTGGTGACAGACTGATGAGATGATTTAGCACCAAATGTGGCTGAACAGATAGACAGGGTCCTGACACCTGTTCCTGGAAGTCACCATGTCCAGGGATACCTACAGCCATGGATGGCCTGTCAGGGCTGTTGTGCTGTGCACCCAGGCCATGGCCTCCAGCAGCTGATGGACCTGTACCACCTTGTGCCCATTGCCACTAAACTGGTTGAAGTAAGATGAACTGAGTACCTCAACTGCAAAGTATTCAATTCTTTAAATTCTCCTATGATGATGTAATACAGTAATTCTGTTCAGCTTCAGCCTCATAACTTGTTTTGATTTTCTGTGGCCTTATGGTGGTGATTTAAACCTACTGATTTATTGATTCAGTCTTAATTGGGTCCTGAACTGGGTCATTGCATCATTCTGTCTTTAATTGCTTTAATGAAAGTCTAGCAAATTAGGCTGGTAATACAATTGCTTAGAGGAATTCTTGCCTGTTCATGCTTCTTAATGAAATCCATAAAAGTGAAAAAAGGAATGAGCTTATCCTACTAAATTGCCACTTATATTATGGAGCCTGAACAAAACTCAGAAAATCAATCTGCAGTGTCCTTGGCTCTTCCTCCAAATACATGTTTTCAGAAAGAGAAAACTTAGCACCTCAGCAAATATCCCCACAAAAGAAAAATGAGAGGAAGAAAACAGTAAAATGTGAAGCTAAAACCTATTTCCAGCTTCCATTTCTCAGATTTCCTTTAATTTTGTGAGCAAGTCATTTAGGAGAAGACCTAAAAACCTACTTATAGCCCAAATCTGAACTTCAGCCCAGTGTCTAGAGTACATGCTGGGATCTTTCCTGCTCTGAGAGTCCAAATCTCTGTGGGTTGTGCAGTCTTTCATCATGTCCCCAAAGGTTTGACTCATGCCCTGTTCTCTTTGCTGTCAGTTTGGTGCCCAGATGAACATTTTAGGCAGAGGACTCAGCACTAACCATGAGAAGGACAATTTTCTCCCTGTTTTGTGTTGTGACATTCATGAGAAGCACGGCGCGTGGCTGCCCTCCCTCACCCCTGGCAGCTGCCTGTTGCCTGCACAGTTCCTTCCCACCTCTTCCCCTCTGGATTTCCAGCAAGGCTGCTGCATCTGCAATGCATTTTCTACCCACTGGGCTAACGAGCTCTGTGTTGCCAAAACTGCCTGCAACTTCTTAACTTCCCCCTGTTTTATGGCTGGAAATATGCTGCTTCCTCCCACTCCTTGCTCATCAGTGAACACTGTACTTCGCATCTCACTTGACCCTGACTCCTGCTGCAGAGAAAATATCATTACTTACCAGCAGTGCAAAACCCCCCACCAGCCCTGCTCATATACCCTGAAGCCTGTTTCATAAAGAATACGTAGAATCTGCTTCAAAACTGAATTTGAAAAACCAAAGAAAATCTGCAGTCAATTAAAAGCAATGAGAATTAAGAAGACAGCAGATGAGGAATATGAAGTTCAGATCAGCTTGATCCCCAGCATGACAACGCATTTTATTTTATCCCTCTAGGAGAACAGAGATTTTTGTCTCTGCATGGGCTGTAACAATGTGACTGGAAAGCTTCCATTATCTTTTAATTAAATGGTGTGATTACATTTTGCTTTCTCCAGCCTGGTTAGCCCCTGAGTCAGTGCACAGAACAAAGTATGTGTCATGTGTGCTCTGAGTGCAGCACTAACCACTCTCCATTGATCAGGGCTGGATCTGGAACCCCAATACCTGTCCCCAGGCTGCCCTTAGCTCTGACTGCATTTCCTCTGTTCTCACCAGGGGCACCTTCTCAAAGGTTGCTCAAAGTCCCATCCAGCCTGGCCTTTAACATTTCCAGGGATGAGGCATCCACAGCTTCTCTGGGCAACCTGTGCCTGTGAGTCACTAACTTCACAGGAAAGATTTTCTTCCTTCTTCTTTGACCATGCACTCTGTCTTGGAGCAATTTCAGATTGATGGTGGTTTTTGTCTCAGTAGGGTGAGGTATCAAATATGTGGCTACAGAATGGACTTCCCAGGTGACATCAGGATGTAACTGCAGATGGTGATTTCTGGCAGAGGCTGTTAGCAAGTGGCAGCACTGGGACCATCACATTTCCCTGTACTACTCAGCCCTGGTACAAAGCTGGGGATCTACCAGTGACCAGTGATTAAAAGGACATTTGGCTGACTGCAGCTGAAAAATTTTCAGCCATTTATTGTAACCTGTATGAATTGCTGTGGATTTTCCAAAGAAGTAGTAGACTAGATATCAGCAAAGATATTTAGAGAAAATGTCTTTCAGTTGCAAATAGTTGACATTTTGGTAAATATATTTTCTATGCACTGAGGCAGAGAGCAGCATCAGCACAGAAACTTTCAACATGGCCAGTGTCAATACAACCACTGAAAATGTAAAGTCACAACTGCCCTGCTCTCCTGGAGAGCAGTGCTGCTTCCAGACAAAATTATAAGGTACATTTCCTAAGGCAGGATTTAGCTTTTCATCTTGTGCTCATGGGGAGCAAAATGTTTTGTATGTGTAAAAAAGAATAAATTGTAATCCTGAAATGAGCCTGAATCACCTATATACAGACAAGAAAAGAGATATCAGGTTATGAGACATTTTCTTCTTACTAAAGAAATAGTTTTCATTGCTGCCAGCTTCCAACTGTACTTATGGGTGCATATTGCAATTTCTAACATCTCTGAAACAAATAATTTGAAGTCAGCATAACCTATGATCTGCTTTCCTACAGCAAGAACTGCTTTTCCTGGCATCAAGAAATGGGAAAAATAATTCATTGACAACAGTCTGTGACATTTTCTCTTCCTTATCTATTTAGGCCAAGTCTCCATCAAGCAGAGTATTTCAGAAATAATCATAAGAGAAATATTAAAGAGAGGAAAACAAAACTGTTGCCCTGTTCCCATGGAAATGCATGGGAAGAGTTCAAGTGAGCACCCCTTCTGATGTGGCCATGTGTTTGTCCTTGGATGGTGAGCAGAGATCAGGCAGCTCATCCTCTCTGTGGTCTGCCTGGGCTTTACTGGCATGGCAGATAAACAAATGCCTTTGACCTTGGAGGCTCCCTGCTTTTCTCTGGGCCCTGGGACAACCTGCTGGTCTGCACTTTCCTCCTCCCTTCTTGGTTGCTCCAGCCCTTCCCTGGTGGATCCTGGCACAGGTGCACACAAGGATCCCTGCTACCTCTTCCCAAGCCACCAGTGACCCCATGGGAGCATCTGCCCATCAGTCTCACTCTTACCTCCTGGGTGAGAAAGGGATGAAGAATTTGGGCAATGGAGGTTAAAAGAAGTGGTTTTGCCTCTCTGGTCAGCTGTCCTGAGACTCCACCTGGAGTGCTCCTCATCCTCCTTGCCTGGCCACATGGATCCTGACAGGAAGGGTTTCCCAGTTTACCTCCTTCCAGGCAGTCTGGGTGTATAAGAAGTGCCAGATCATGGCAGTCCTGGGGAAGGACTCACATTTTGTATGAGGACTGTGTAAAAATTTCCAATAGTCAAAGGCCGTCAAAAGAGCTCTTGACACTGGAAAACAGAAGAGACCTCTCTGGGCTTTGCTCCAGCCAAGAAGACATTTGTCCCCTCCCTTATGTTGAGATAGATGCTTTCCTATCTCAATCCAAGTTTTGGCACTTAATGCAGATTGCTCTGATTCACACTGTGCAAGTCTCTACATCTCTGATGTGCTGGCACCTCCCATCCCTGCCCCACTCAAGAAGGTGACAGTTCCAGAAACTGGAGCAGGTGCCAAAAGTCCAGGGCCCTGAATTCTCTCATGCAGACCTGCCACTGAACTGTTGTATGGTTTGAGTGATTTACATGCATCTTTCTGCCTTTGCTTGACTTTGAGTGGAGAGAGATCATGCAAAGCCTTGCTTAGAGCATTTTAAAGACCCAGTGTACTCAGTGGAAGGATGAGGTATTTTGTTGCATTTGTTCCCAGACTGTAATATATAGGCTGCACGTTGGCAGCTGGTGACCCTCCAAAACCATGTGGTTTTTGGTTTCCTTTTGACTGCCTTTCTTGCAGAAAAAAATCTCAAGAGTCTGTAAGAGCAAGAAGAAATGAAGAAAAGGAGCCAGGCCACATTGTGTGCTCTGGATGTTGGCAGCAATGGCTTGAGCTCACCTCTACTCTTCACCATGCTGCTAGATTGCCACCCAAAAGCAATGTCTCTAGGTCTACAGCTTTTCTGGGCCACTCCCACCACAGAAGGAATCACTTATCCATTGCTCTCCAGCCTGGTCCTTCACCTGGAGCTAAAGCTGGAGCTGTGGAGCTCTTGGACATCTGCTGATGCAAAACACAAGTGACAGAGTCACACTCTCTCTCTCCAGTGGGGATCCTTGGGCTCCCTTACACTGACCCTTGATGGACAGTGTATAGCCAATGGATGTCCCTTTTCCAGGACCTTTTCCATGTCTCCAATCCAGGAATCTCCAATCCAGGTACTGGTGGCCACTTCTGTAAGAGCAATTCTGGCCCTGTGGGTATTCCCAGCTCCAGTGTTTCTCCTGTAACTCCTCATGTCCTTTCTGAGCTTATTGGAGCATCCTCATCCTTAAGGCACCACCTCCAGCATATACAAAAAAACCCCTGGGCACTGCAGAGGCATCCAGGAGATTAGGATGCAATAAAAATTTGCTTCTATCAGTCCTGGCAAGGCTGTCTGTACTTCCACCTGTGGCAGCTGGACTGTCCAGGAAAGGACAGGCTCAGGAAGGTTCATTCAGTGCATTTGCTGTGGTTTTAGCTGTGCAGCACTACAAAGTCTTTGCTGATCATGTGTGCATTGCAAACCCAAAACATTTTAAAGGCTTCCTGCTGATTTTTCTTGGGGTAAGGGGTACATAGAAGGGACTTCTGTCAAATTTTGTCATGATTCCAAAGTAGGAGTTTGCCAAAGAAAATGCCACTTCACTGATTATATAACCCTGTAAAACAATTATTTACCACCTCAAACTTGTTCTGAGAAATAGCTCTGTGTTTGTGGAAAATTTCAGTGAAAAGAAAAATTACTGTCCATAGGCAGATAACCAGAGGGGCAGATGCCATTGCATGCAATCAGCATTTACCAAAGCAGCCAGCAATTGCTGCAACACTCTCACCAGGAGAAACCATCAGGCACCTCAGGAGTGGTGTGATGCCACCAAACCCAGCTAATGGAAAACCAACCAAGTCATAGAATCATTGAATCATTTAGGTTGGAAAAGACCCTTAAGAATATTTAGTTCAACAGTTAAACCAGCACTGCCTTGTTCACCACTAAACCATGTCCCCAGGAACCACATCTACAAGTCTTATAAATACCTTCAGTGACAGTGACTCTACCACTTCCATTTCCAGGGCATCACAATCATTGTGGGGAAGAAATTTTCCTTATATCCAAGCCAGACCTCCCCTGGCACAGCTTGAGGCTGTTTCCTCTTGTAGTCTCATTTGTGACCTGCAGGAAGAGCCTTGTACAGCCTCCTTTCTGGGTATTGTAAAGAGCCATAAGTTGTCCTCTAAACCACCTTTTCTCCAGGCTGAGCATACCCTCCACCAGCTCCCTCAGCTGCTCCTCATTAAAACTGTGCATCAGCCCCTTTCCCAGCTCCATTCCTTTCTCTGGACACACTCCAGCCCCTCAAGGTCTTTCTGCAATTGAGAGGCCCAAAGTTGAATCCAGGGTTGAAGGTGTGGCCTCACCAGTGGCCAGTACAGGGGCAAAATCACTGCCCTGATCCTGCTGGCCACACTATTGCTGGTACAAGTCAGGTGTCATTGCCCTTTTCCCCCCTGTGCATTCTCTTGCTCATGTTCAGTGACTGTTGACCAGCACCCTCAGGTCCTTTTCCACTGGAAAGCTTTCCAGCTCCTCTTCCCCCAGCCTGTGGTGCTTTATGGGGTTGCTGTGATAGAAGCAGAGGATTTCACCTTATTTAATCTCATGCAATTGGCCTCAGTCCATCGAACCAGCCTGTCCATCTCCTACTGTAGGGATACCCTCCAGCAAATCAACACTCTTAACTCTCACCCAACGTGGTATGATCTGTGCCAAATCATGGTGCTCCAAAAAATGACTCCTCACATTGCTCCTGCCCCACTGAATCCCTGTTGTGCCTGCCTTCCCAGACATCCCTGTTGGGATGGCTTGGCCTGGTTTCCTGCACAGCCACTGAGCTCTCCCAGCAGTGCCACATGTGCTGGGACATGCTGTCCTGCTCGCTGTGTTTGTTTTAGGGGATTAGAGGCATGCCTGAACCCAAGCACATGCTGGAAACATGTTTCACACACAAAGCAGGCTGGTTTGGAGGGAAATAGGTGCATTTTTGTGATTAAATGAAAATAATTGGGGTTAAATAGGGAGGAAAATGAAATTTCCTTGCAATTTCTTGGATTTGTTATAAGAAAGAATGACATATGTTTTCAGTTTTATCTGCTTTCTACAGTTTTGCCTCTATGTTTTTTCTCCTACTTTCAGAAATTAATTTGAGCTCCTTTGCCTCATTAATGGGAGATTACCTAGATTGGTGAGAGATTTTGTATATTAGAAATGGGCTTTACTTCTACAACTCTGAAACACTGATGTGCTCTTTGGTTCCAAAACCCCCTTCTGCCAAAACCCATACAGAATAACATGGTGATTTCCCTAAATTATTATTCAAACATAAGGAACTAATTTTTTCTCAATGGTTTTTGTGTTAAAGAGCAAAGAAAGCTGCAAACAGTGTCTGCTCCCCATAAATCCTCCCTCACTTTGTGGTTCTTCCCCAGTTATTTATGTAGAGTTTTTAAATCAGGATGATATTGGGATTTATAAGAATAGTTTATTTGATGCACTTTGTTCTGTAAATATCCACTTTCAAACAACCCAGAATATTCAGTTGTAAAGTCTAAAAACTCAAAGTGTTTTTGGGTGCAGATCACCATCTGAATTATCCACTTGCACCCTGGTCAGACACACAAGTCCTGCAAAAGTTGTGACAGGAATAGCACAAGAGGGATGTGCTAATGGTTAAGAGCACAATCGCTAAGAGAGCATTTTCCCCTCTCCTGTTTCTGTCATCTTCTCTCTCCTCTCCTCTCTCCTCTCCTCTCCTCTCCTCTCCTCTCCTCTCCTCTCCTCTCCTCTCCTCTCCTCT
>VZUI01031933.1:0-11110 GCA_013401135.1 Cettia cetti
GGGGCTCAGCCTGGAGAAAAGGAGGCTCAGGGGGAACCTTCTGGCTCTGCACAACTCCCTGACAGGAGGGGACAGCTTGGGGGGGGATCAGGCTCTGCTCCCAGGGAACAGGGACAGGAGGAGAGGAAACAGCCTCAAGCTGTCCCATGGGAGGTTTAGGTTCATGTTAAGAAAAAAATTCTTCATGGAAAGGCTTGCCACTGGCACAGCTGCCCAGGGCAGTGGTGGTCCCCATCCCTGGAGGGATTTAAAAGCCACGTGGATGAGGCACTTGGGGATATGGGTTAGGGGTGGCCTCAGCAGTGCTGGGGGAACGGTTGGATTTGAGGGTCTCAGAGATCTCTTGCAACCTGAATTATTTGATGACTAAAAGCTTTATAAGCTGGCACAATGGAGAACATGGAAAATATGCAGTTTATCTTGTTCTTCCAATTACTGATGATCCAGGGAACTGAAGTGAGAAGGAAGGAAGTAATGAAATCCTATTCTGCCACCACTTAGAGCAGGCTGGATTAAAACTTTTCAAGAATAGAAGCAGACACACAGGTAAGAATAGAGAGCACAGGCATCACACCAGGCTGGTTGTTCAGCAAAAATAGGGGCACTCAAAGTGTATCCATTCTGACTATTAAGAGCAGCTTATGTTTTGAACTGTCAGCTTACAATAGCCTCTTAAGGCAGAAGCTGCTACACTCCTCAAATAAATCCAATGAAAGAGCAGTTATTTCTATTAGCTTGCAGCAACATTAATGCCTAACAACTGGGATCAATAGAATTGTCTATATATAAGCAGTTATTCACCAAAGCTACAAAATCAGAACAAACAAATAAAAAAACCAGCCAAGAAATCCCACAAACACATTTTCTTTGTTTCCTCTTCACACAATAGCTGTTAACTAACTTAGATTTTACTGAATTCAGGACTTTTTCTATGCACAGGAGAAGCCATGACAAATCAATTCTCCATGGTTTCTGCTTAAACCCGGACATTTCTAATTTTAAATTGAATCAGGCTTCTGTAAACCATTAAAACCAAAATAAATATCGATTTTGTAAAGTACAACTTAAAGGCTATAACGCATCTGGGAAAAAACAACTGAAAAATCATGGAGAAATAATGGCAAGGGAAAATTTTAACACAAAACACGCACACGTGAAAAGGGATAATGAACTAATATTAAATACAGAACATGAACATGCAAATGGACATAAGAATAACAGTAAACATATTAAACAGGACAATGTTAGTGCATGATGGACAAGTGAGCTGCTGATCATTTTGATAGCTTGATTGTGTTTGAGTCATTTGCTCACTTTAAGAATCCTCAGTACAGGAGAAAGACTGGTTAGCTGGCAGCACAAGGGAAATGATAAAGATCCAGAGGATGAAGACACAATGCACAGAAAGGGACAAGGCAGCAAGGAAAACCTTCACAGAGGTAAGTCAGAAATTGCTCAGTATGGCTGTGAGAAAGTGGGAAGCAACAAATGGAGTGCAAGGAAAGAAAGGAATCCAACAGACTTTAAGAACACTATTGAGAAAAGTATCAATTAGAACATAACTGTACTATGTTCTTTTTTGTGCCTCTCCTTTCACAGTATCCCCTCAATGTCTCAAAGAAAAGTCCACACTTATCAGGGCTGGCAGAGCACAAAAAGTCATAACATCCTCCACATCATTATCTAAAACCCCCATCAGTCTGAAGATCAGAAGACACTGACAAAGCACTAAGGTTTCACATTTAAGAATATTTGTTACCATCTCATACTTTAGAAGTATTTTTAGTACAAAGATGCATTAAGATGTGACAGCTCTTGTCTGAGCAGGCTCTTTTACAAACACATCTTCAAGTTACTGTTTAAACTAGGAGACAAAAAGTTAAAGAATCCACCTGGCTGAAATTAGCCTCAGCAAGATCACTTGTATCCAGAAATTCTTGTGTTCCCACACCCTTCCCCTGCAGACTGGCACAAGACTTAAAGCCTTTACATTTGTCTTCCTCCAGATTTGATGAATATCTTATTATTCTTTGGGGTGTACAGAGATTCATTTGTTTACAGATTTCCAGCTTTACCCTATTTATCTACCAGATTTTTGTGGTCCTTCAACAGGATGTATCATGAAACTTTAATTTACAAATGAAGTGAAAGTTGAATTCTTTGATCATCTTGGGCAGACAACACATCATTCTCTAACTTATGTTTTGTTATTCACCATGCTGCCAGTAATTATTTGTAAAATGCATGTTTTATTACTCCTTAGGAAAAAAGAAAAAAAATTATGCAGCTCTGGGAAAGGCTGTTCCTAGAAGAACTTCCAGTATGTTGAAACCTTTCTGTTTCCCTTGGAAATCAGGGAAGTTTTTCTCTGCTCCCTCTTGAATTAGGGCAAGCTATCAACTGGTAATTACCATATATCCACAGACCATGGATCCAAAGTCACTGTGCAAGTGACTCCTTGGGAATACAACTATATAAAATGATTAGCTTTTCATTTCCCTGAGAGATACCTCCAGCTCAGTGGGGAGGGGGTGACTATTAACCTGTTCTCAGGTCTTCCAAGAGCTGCATTTCAAGCACATATTTTTTTGCTGAATGTGCAAATCAAGTTTTTGCTGTTTCCACATTTTGTAATTTTTTTTCCTGACTACAACCATACCACTGCACAGAATTTAAGGAGGGAAGGAAGATTCTTTAGGATACATCACACAAAAAAAAAACCCCAACAAACCCCAAACCAACAACTTTACTTAAACTGCATTGGGAAATCCAACGTGTCCTTTTGCTTAGAGCTGGGTTCTTTTCCTTCAGTTTATTTCTGTTTGTCACACCACTCAGATTGTATTTGCTTCATGAACGTACTCTTGAAGCACAAGAAAAACAAAATGCTTGAACATTTCTTTGAAGTTTTCCTGCCTGGTTCCTCTAAATTCCAAGGGTGGAGACATAACCACAGGACTACACAAAGCCCAAAGGCATGCTGTGACAAAAAAGTATCCAAGGCCAGTGGACTGACCCAACAGAGCAAAGTTGCACAAAGAAGTTGCATTCAGAAACGTTCTGCTTTACAGGATGGATCTGAGGCAAGGGCTTCAAAGGAAGGAGGCAGATATTGTATTGCACTCCAAAGTTGCCCTCCCAGCGTTTCCCAAATCTCCGATAATTTCATAAAATGAAAAATGCCAACATTGCCACATTAAGCATCACTGAATACAAATGCTTTATCAGCAATCTGCAGCCCGGTGTTGTTAATTTACATTTCAGAACAATGCAACTTTAACAAGTCAGTCACTCAGTGGTTTGAAGTCTGACCATGGTAAGTCATGGTAGCAGCTTGTAATTAGGGCAGTCCCGCTTATTGCTTTGAACTGCTTTCATCCCGCTGACAGCTCTTACCTTTTCAGAGTTTGTAAAAACATCAGACTTCAGCTCTCCATCCAGAAACTCATTAAAGTATTTCATCAGCTTCTGAGCCTCCACAGCCCGTTGCCTTGGCGTGTTTACCCCCTCCAGCTGGTCGCCAAGGTGACAGACTTTAGTTGCTACATAGCTGATGTGCTCATCCAGTTCTTGGAAATGTTGGAAGGCAACCTGGAGAACACAGACACTAAACTCATGATTTCCATTTCATGTACTTCAGGAAACACAAGATTTCCTTCAGGAAGAAGCCCAGTGAATGCAGGTGCTGCATCTCAGAACCACAGAGCTACTCAGAATTGCTAACTAATTAATTACACACAACCCAAATCAAGTTTAGCGTCTTCTTTTAAATTATTTTGAAGACTTCCCACTTTACATTGCTAACACTCATCAAGGGAACGTGCAGATAAGCCTCCTTTGACAGGAGAAACTGTCATCAAAACCTCTTTATTCTTATCTCCAACAGCAACACCCTGTACCAAGAAAGGTTAAAGGATGCTTTGAAAACTTGCACAGCTTCCCACTGAGTCTACCTTTGGATTTACCTGGTTGCTTTTCTGCAGCTCTTGTACTTTCTTGGCAAATTCCTTTGCTTCCTTCTGGCACTGTTGTTCTAGTTTCTCCACCTTCCTCTGAATCCTTTCATCCATTACCTGTAATTCTTGAATATGATTTACAAATTCTTCCAATAATCTGATTTAGAATAAAATACAGGAAAAGAGACTTTAGTTTGAGAGACACTGTCTTCTGAAGATTTTAAAACACCTCAAAAAAAAAAAAAGCACCTTGCATACAAGGCTGATCTAACCACTTTAAACTTAGTAATGTCTCTAGAGTGTAGATTTAAATAAATAAACAATTTTGAATTTTAAATTAAAATATTTTAGAAGAAAATAGTGATATTACAATACATAACATTTTAAAAATAATTCTGTTTCTAAAATTTTGTTTTAAACTACATCACCCTGGTTTTGTACCACTATATGACAACATAAAAACTCCCTGTATGGTGGGCCAAAGGAGAGAGGAACACCAAAACAGCAATCACTCAAGCTCTGCCACAGATACAGAAATCCCTATATCCCCATCTTCCCTAAATAAGTCTCATATGGAAAAAGAAGCCACTATATCCTTTCAGAGCAAGGGATACAACAGAAAAAATATTCTCTACTGGACCTGTTAGTGTAAAGTTGGAAATCAGCATTGCAATAAGTAATTATTAGTAAGTAACTGATACAGCCATAATTTCATGGTGTTGTTCTGACTGACTTCACTTCTTCCTATACCCATTTTAGAGGTTTTTTTCTGCCCTTTTCCATCATTAACTTTTCTTTCAGACTCACATTTTCTTCTCCCAATCACAGTACATCTGAATGCATTCTTGAATTCCCTCTGTTCTTTTCATTCTATTCTCAACATCTCTCTCTTTCTCATTCCTGTTTTTGTCCATTCTGTCCCATTTCAGTCATATTTTCAGCTCTTATTTTTCTAAATATCCCAGTCACTGGTCAAAGAATGGATTGCTCCCAGATCCTCCATAGCCATAAAACTCATGCTAAGAACTGAAAACATCTGAAACATTTCAGAGCTTTGCTGTCCAGGTTTAATGTCAGAAGAGGCTTTTAGCCCAGTCAGTTACTTGAAGGCACCACCTCTTCAAGAAAATTGGACTGAGGCAGATGTTGGTGACTCCTGTCCTTCACTCCCTGCTTGCCAGAAGCCCAAGAGCAAGCACATTGCAGCAAATTCCACAGAAAACCACCAGGAACACATCTAAGTTTACAGAAGTATATTGAAAATCAAATTTAAACAACAGCAACACAAAGCATCCTTTCAAACAGAAGCCTAAAGAAATCTAGGAAGTCTCTATTAATTTTAACAAACTGATTCAGGCTGGGGTTTGTTTTTTAAATAGGTCTTGTGTCAACTCAGCACTTATTCAGCAACACTGCTCAATATATTGAGAAAGAAGGAGAAGAGGCAACTGCTGCTCAGGTTTTCAGAAGAGAAATAAAGACTCCCATACTCTTTCTAGCAAACAAAAGCTGCATATTCTAAAAACAGAAAAGAAAAAAAAGTAGACACAGAAAGATCTGTTTCTATTTTAGTATTAATTTTGGCTCCCTGCCTAATACTAGAAGATGCCACAAGAAAAATATTTACTATTGCAGGTTTCGCCTGCTTGTTATGAAAAATACAAAAGTGCCTGACAGAATTTCACACAAGCAAACCAGCAGAAATGCAGAAAATCTGTTAAACTGAGTAGGAATTGGTGCAAATCATGAAATACCCTAATGTACATACTGGGCACAATCATGGAGAAAGAGCTCCAGGGAACAATGTTGTATTTCCAGGCTTCTTTCAGCTTAAATCATGGTAAAGCTCTGCATAGTATACAGGCCTCAGACTGAACAACAAGGGTTCAGCATCTTCATAGAAATTCAAAAATATCCTTTCTCTTCTCACATGCCTCCAAAGAGCCACAGTGCTCCAGAAGAAACGTCCTTTGACTGTGTCAGGTTAATTTTCTGATATTTTAGTAAATCAGATTATCTTGTGATCTCATCCCCAGAGCTGCGTCTCTTGCCGTTCTACTTTTTTGTGCCTTTTATTTGCAAACTATTGTGTCTTAAAACAAGGCAGCTCAGGAAACTGAAGTAAGAAACTCATTAAATTGGCTTAACTATCACAGCAGTGAAGCCTCATATTATGCTTGAATCCAGCAACTCCAGTACTTAGGAACATTCACATCTGACAAGCACAAACAACATCAATTCTCCTTCTTTCAAAAGGTCTCAATCAGAAAGCGACTTTCCCTACTCTTATTACTGAATAATTAGTTCTGAATAATCAGCTCACGGTCACAAATGTTAGCAATTCTCCCACATGAAAACCTCCTTGGACACACAGCATCCCTACACACAGGCTTGGTATTATATGTGGAATAAAACAGTACAATTAGAGATACATCCACTTTGCCCATGGTGCACTTTGATTTTTACCTTTTCGGATCGAAAGCTTCTCCACCTCTGGAACCTCCCCCAGGTGTTCTCCATGCCAGGCGTTCAATGTATTCATCTGCCACAAAAGGCTCCTGGCCACAGAAGAAAAACCCTTTACAATGTGCCACAGCGGGTTGTTCCTTCAGCAGCTGCTCACACCTCATTTTCAAAGTGGTTAGAAGCTTTACTATAATCAAAAGTACGGTGTTGACAATTACTCCATTACCTCTTGGGCTTACATATTTATTGTTGAGAATACTGCTTTTAATATGATGAGTTGGAACATGAAGTTTAGGTATTATCAGACTGCTTGCAAAGAACGTGCTGCAGGTCTGGGAAGAGCTGGCTCTAAATGATCTTATTTGCAGCTGAGTTTGTGGCTTGTCATTCCAAAGTGCCTGAACCCTGCAGCTGATTTGAGAGGTTACACCACCCGAGCCAGCCACCAGCTGCACAGCAAAACGCATCAGAGAATCCATCTGCCTACAAAAATTACGTGGCAAAATAAGGGGTTTTTACAGTTGTTCAACCCTCTGTCACACCGTGGCATCACACACAGAACTGACCAAAAAAACCCAGCACGAGATGCCACTGGACTCAACCCACCATCAAACTGCAACTGCAGAAACAGCAGATAAAAATGAGGAAAAAAGGCATAAAAACAAAGGACGAATTTGATTCCCACAAGTAGAAAAAACAAGGCATGAGTGATACTAAAGCTCAAGGTTACACAAGTTTCTTCCATAATATTTGCCAGTTCTTCCATAAAAACACCACTCAAGGGTAAAGAGTTAAGATTATTTCTCCACCCAAAGTTTTCTGAAGGCAGAGACCTCATTTATAAACCCAAGACCTGTTTTAGCTAGCTTAATACTTACACCAGCTCAAACACTTAATCAGGTAGTTTATAATAAATTACTCTAAACACAGTCCAATTTCTATCATTAATTTTAAAAAAATACTTATCACTTCAGTAGCAGGACTAAGGTGCTAACATCAGCATTCCTAAGACCAGTAAGAAAAGTATTCACACAGGAATTTTATAGAAAGCTTTTAAATTATAAGCAGCAACAGTTCTAAAAGTGTGAAACAACTTTTTTGAGAGTGGCTCTGGCTAATAGTGGTATTGATGGAACAACTGAATATGCCACCACTGCTTTTGATAAAACTTGGTTGAAAAAAAATGAAAATAGTAAAAAATAAACAGATCTCAACAGGTATTACATTGGTTACTGCAATATATGTCTGAAACTTTTTCAGGAGGAGAAAGGAGGGGAAAAACGGCATTACAGGCTTAGTTTAACAAGGAAAACCAAGGGTTGAAAAGCAAATATACCCTGTTCAAGGTCTGTTTCTTTCTCAAAATGCCCTTTCCAGTCAGGCCCAGCCACTGACTAGGATGATAAAAGGTTTTTAAATATACTTTGTCACAATGATAGGGCAGAAATTTTATCACTCAGTAACTCCTCATCCACAGACTGACTCAAGTAACCATGCTGTGCTCAGCATCCTTGGCTAAACTTCAAAAATAACTGGGTGATACCACATAAAAACAATTTCCCTCCAAATAACTCATCTCTGTAACCAAGTCCTTCCTGATACACAAGGTGAAGTCTCCTTTACAAGAATCCTTTCCATCAAAAGCCACAATGCCATGTTTTCATGCCAAGTGTAAATTCCCTCCTTATGCCATCTTGATATCTGAAAGTTTGGGAACACTTTTGTAATTTAATTATGGGTGAAATGAGTTATTCAGTGCAGTAACATTCTCTCCAGGGGAGGCCTCCAGCTTCCCAATTATCTCAGGGCTCTTTGCAGGACGCCTCCTTTATATGAAAACCCACAATTTTTCCTCTGAAGATCCTGTAATTCAGCTGGAGCACCACTCTGGTTAGAAGGATACTAAAGCCAAGTATGGAAGAACCCTGAATAAAGGATTTATTGACACTCTCTGTGTGTAGGTAACATTTTCTACATTTCTCCCTCCCCCAGATGTTCACACTAAAAGATAATTTACCTACACACATATAATGGCTTTGAGTATTTTTTCATCTTTGTAAAACAAAGTTTTTCTGCAAGCCTCTTCTCCTAAGGAAATCTGATGCAGATGCTTCAGAACCCCTCCAAAAAATTCTAATGTCAATCTTCCTCCACCCATCATGCCTCTAAACACCACTAAATATTCCTTGAGTGCATGTATACACCTGCAGCTCCCTTCCTGGAAAATACCTGTTTTTCCAAGAACACCTACACAGGAGACCTGTCTTTCAGTTTTTTAACCATATAAACCCTGTTCTGTATTATTTAAGAAATATTAACTGTAGTGGATATTATATGCAAGATATTGATCAACAGAGAAATAAAAGGAGCTTTTTCTTCCAATTTTTCACAGAGGGTGTGCTAAAAATAAACTACTTGATTTATAAGGAATAAATGAAGTTCAACAGTGTCTAGGACATAATTTTCCAGGTTCCACTGCAGGTCCAAAAGTTTTTACTTTAGTTTGTATCTTCCATACACATTTGCTTTTTTAAATGCTATCTTGATAACAGGGTTACTCATAGCTGACAGCCTAATTCCTATTTTAAGTCTCCTATCCTGTTCTGCAGAAATTGCTGAAAATCAGCTATTACAAATGTCATTTGCAAGTCCTTTGCCTGTTATCAGATGAGTTCCAACAGTCAATTTCTTCAGCTTTGAACTTCCCTCTGGCTCCAGATGAATTAACGTGATCCCATCCATTCAGCCAATACTCCTGATTTAATAAGAGATATGCCTGAAGTGGGTGATAACCTGGTTTGATCTGGTGTTTACAAATGAAACTACACTGGACCCAGCCAAATTAGAAAACAGTTTAGAAGTATCCACTGTTAAATTATGGTTTAAGTTATGTAGGGAAAATTCAGTCCATGCTGTGTCCATTTTCAGCACAGATTCTGCTACACAATTTCCCATATCTGTACTGAAATTTCCTTTAGAGCACACACTCATGAAAATATGGTAATCAACTTCCACCCTCAGCAGACAGCTAAGAGTACTCCCATTACAAGCACATTTTTATGTTCTTACATAAGGCAGCAATTTCAAACTAACCAAGTAGGCAACATTAAATTAGTGGACATCAACAAAAACTCTCTTGCCTTTGGAGTGAAAGAGAAGTGAAAGCAGGAGAGACAGAAATACTGGATTCCACATGGGAAAACATAATTTTTAGCCCCAATCTCCAGGCAAAAGTCTCACCTAATTTGCAATTTCATCTTTATTGCTATTCAAAGCAGCCAAAACACACAGTTTTCTTTCCATATTCGAGTTACCTCACAGTCAACACCCCCAAAGAACAGAAAGGGCACTGTCATCATGTTGAGAAATCAAGAGGCTCCTAGATGGTGTAGGGAGGGTACAAAACCTGGCATACAGCTACAGGAACACAGGATTTTAGTCCTGCTATTTTTTAAAGCTATGCAAACCAAAAGATCTGAGTCATAACACTCGTGTGCCATCACAGTGATTCATAAATTCAAATGCACACAATGCATTTACAGAAACCTCGGATATAGGATCCTCCAGAGAAACAGGAAGACCCTTTTCTGAAGGCTGAGTCCCAGTGATAACCCACCAGAAGAACAACCAGCTCCTGAGTGACTTGGAGAGCAAATACAGGACACCTGGGGATGACACCATGTCCCTGTGAAGAGGAAGTGGGGACACCACACACTTTTTGTTTATCACACGTCACATCATGAGAGCTCATGGTCCAGGCCAGAAGCTGGAGCCACAGAATCACAGGAGGGTTTGGGTTGGAAGAGACCTCAAAGATCATCCAGTTCCAACCCCCTGCCATGGCAGGGACACCTTCCACAATCCCAGGTTGCTCCAAGGCCCGTCCAGCCTGGCCTTGGACATTTCCAGGGATCCAGGGGCAGCCACAGCTTCTCTGTGCTAGGGCCTCACCACTTTCACAGCCGAAAGAGTGGCAGTATTCCTCCTAATATCTAACCTAACCTACTCTCTTTTAGTTTGAAGCCATTCCCCCTGTCCTGTCACTACACGCTCCATCCATCTTTCTTGCAGGCTCCCTTCAGGAGGGAGATGATCCCCGTACGTCTCTTCCAACTTAGAGCGTTCTGTAATTCTACGGGAAGAATCTGACAGACTCCTGCTATTCCTGCCCTGCTCCTCCGTGGCCTTGGCTATTCTCCTTCC
Source organism: Cettia cetti (assembly GCA_013401135.1). Lineage (NCBI taxonomy): Eukaryota > Metazoa > Chordata > Aves > Passeriformes > Sylviidae > Cettia > Cettia cetti. The sequence continues at coordinate 10,626 of VZUI01031933.1, forward strand.
GTGCCTCGCTTTCACCGCGGGCAAAGGGAGGGCAAAGTCATTTCCTTATTCCATTGCAGCCCCGCTGACAGCCCCGCGCCGCGGTCGGGCAGAAGCAGCGCGGAGCCGGGCCTGGCGTGGCCCTGTCACCCGTGCGCTGCCAGCACCCGGGAGCCGGCCGGGAGGGAGGCCCTGCAGCGGGGCAAGCTGGGCACCGCACCCCGCGGGGCGGCTCCGGAGCTCCAGCGCTTCCCCAGCCCCACACACCGCCCGCCCTTCCCCAGGGAGAGGCCGCCGCATCCCCTTCAGCGAGCCGGCCCGGCCAGCGCCGCCCGCCCCCCGGCCCGCGGGGCCCGCACACACCTCGAAGAGCTCGGCCGTGGTGGCCATGGCCGCAGGGAGGGAGGGAAGGAGGGCGGCGGCCCCTCAGCGCCCTTTCGCCGCCGCCGCCCCGCCGCTGCCGCCCATTGTGTCCCCCGCCCCGGCAGCAGCAGCGGCGGCCGGGG
>VZUI01031938.1:0-11198 GCA_013401135.1 Cettia cetti
TTCCTTTCCTTTCCTTTCCTTTCCTTTCCTTTCCTTTCCTTTCCTTTCCTTTCCTTTCCTTTCCTTTCTTTTTTCTTTCTTTTCTTTTCTCTCTTTTCTTTTCCTTCCTTTCCTTCCTCTCCTTCCTTTCTTCTTTCCTCCTTCCTCCCATTCGTTTTTGTCTTTCCTTTTCCTTTTCTTTCTTTCCTCTCAATGCTTAACTATTCCACTGTCAAAGTAGAACACTTGTGAACTGAATAATGTGAATGATCAAACATACTGAAAGCCATGTCATTTTTCTCTTAGAATTGAATGTCTTCCTGAAGAGGCAAATGGGGAAACATAACTTTTAAGGTTATGTTTTCACAGAAACATCACACTCTACAGCAGAGTATAAATGATAGATGATCACTTTGCTCATTACTTTCATAATAATGTTTTATTGAAAGTTACTCATGTAAATTGTGGGACTGACACTGTGTCATTTTAAAATATTACTTTTGTACGTTTAATAAAAGTATAGACCATTTCACTGTTCTTCTGATCAAAGAAAACATGAGCAGTCTGTGAGGCAAGAAGAAATGAATTCTGCAGTGCCTCATTCAGGTGTCTGAAGAGGTATCAGAGATTTTACCTTTACATACAGAGCAGAGAGAAAACTAAAAGCAGTTAAATAACAGCAAATGCTGAGGTTGGTGGGCACATAATTATTAGACACTAAGCCAGGCAAATATAGCTGAGTGTAAAAGTTAATTTTTGCATTACAATAGAAAGGGATTACATTTGTATGAAAATCTCATTTGTATAACTGCTAAGTAAATCAGTAAGGAATCAAAAATAACTGGGTCAGAATGACACAACTATTTGAGAAAAACTGGGTGTTTTTTACATTACTTATATGCCAAAGGGCAAGATGTGACAATTATATTAGCAGGCACATATTAAACCAATAAAATAATATTAGAAATTATTATTGATGACTAAGATGCTGCACAACAAACTCATCTCAGGAGAAGTTTGAAGTGGAAGGCGACTGGCACTTCGATACCAATAATTGTGTGCCTCCTGTGAGCTGAGATTTACAACCCCGCTTTGTTCAGCAGATGTTTTAATTACAGCTTGGGGCTCTCTGATGCTTTTGTGCAGTCAGGGAGAAAAACCCTCCATGATGTCACAGAATCACAGGAGTAAGGCTGGAACCGATTTGAAGGCTGAGACAGTCTATCGTCCACTGAAGTGTGGTTAGACAGCTTCAGACAACCTCTGACAGATGTTCGACAGATGTTTGTTTCAAAAAGACTTTATTAAAGACAAGACTTCATAACTTCCCAAGGGAAGCTATTTCCTCCTGCTTAATTACCCCTTTTTGCAAAAAAAAGGTTTTCTCTGACATATAATGTAAATCATCTTGCCTACAAATCAAGCCTATTTTGTCATACCCTAAGTCTCTTGGAGCCAGAAGTAAACATTTGAGTATGAGAACGGAAGAGAGTCTATCCCTTCTTTCTCTTTTAATGTATTCTAAATTCCCCTAACAGCTCAAAACTTTTGAGCCTGCAGAGAGTTTTGATATGTGCTAGACAGCTGCCTCCAACATCAGTAGTGCACACTTTAGGTACAAGAAGGAGCATATTTATTCTGGGAACAAATCTCACCAATGCCCATGTGCAATGCAACATGGAGACAGAGTCAAAGAATTCCAGAAGTAAGAATACCTAAGCATAGGCAGTATGTTTATCTTCTTGGTCCTTCTCTTTCTAAAAACTGAGGTGCTCAAAAGACAATCTTTCACCCAAATTGTAACAAAGAAGGAAAAGTTTGCAGTAATGCAGCCAGTATATTAATCTACCACTTCTGTCAAATATAACTGAATTATGCATCTCATAACAAAATATTAGGCTACTTCCTTAAATACTCTAAGATAAATTAAGGAACTCACCTTACTATACTACTTTAATTCATTCAACATGCCTTTAGTGCTCCTGTTTCTCATGTTATCTATATTGCTTCATATAAAGCAGTAAAAATGCATCTCTTTTGCCTTCCTTTAATTTCTCATGTGTCTGTGTGAGGTCTCCAGGTTGTTTAAAGTTATTTGCTCATTTTCCTTTGTATTGTTTCCTAGACTTCTGGTATCCTCACATAGTTATGCTAGCCTTAATTTTTGGACTCAGACATATTTCATTTGTGTCTACTTTTGCATGACTCCTTGGGATTCCTTTTCAGATTCTAAAACAGATCTTAGTGCTTACCTTGGTCTGTTAAGCCTTCTCCTGTAACCACCATTTCCTCCTCACTTTCCACTCCAATTTCTCTAAAAGGCCACAGTTTTAAAAAGTGATTATTGTGCTGATGGGTATTAGGAAGAAATCACTTCTGCGCAGTAGATGTGAGAGGGTGCTACCCCAGTTTAAATTCTCAAGATAGTGTTGAATTTTATTTTTTTTAATTGTCCCCATCCTGCTGTTCATGCCTTTTTTTTTCATTTCCTGAAACTGTGAAATGTATCATTCCACAATTATTTCTTGTCAATTGCCTTTCAGCTTCCACATGCTCAATCTGCTTCCCCTTAACTGTGCAGTGAACATTAGATCACTAAGCTGCCTCCTAAGATAAGCAACAGGCCTTCACAATTTCAAGAACTTGTTCATATCTAAAATGTTAAAAGTAAATATCAAAGCAATTAAATAAATCCTTGTCATATTCTGAGCTTGGTTGGATGTAAAGTGGCCACCAAAGATTAATCACTTTCCTCCTCAACTGAACAGGGGAGATAAAATACAACAAAATGGTTGAAATAAGGGCAGAGAGAGAGATCACTCACCAATTACTGTCAAGGGCAAAATACACTCCAGTTGGGGAAATTAGATTCATTAATTAACAATAAAATGCCAGTAGGATAATTAGAAAATAAATAAATAAATAAAAAATAAACATTAGACTGATGCCTTAAGTTTTAGCTTTAATATTATCCAGATTCTGTACTGCATTAGTATGTAACTCTGAACTGCATATAAAGTGTTAGCAAGTTCTCCTCACAGTTTAGTTAGAACATTTCTTTTCCAGCCCAAGAACCAAGGACACCATTGCAGCTTCAGGCCCAAAAAAAAAAATAAACAGCAGCAAACTGAGGAGAGCAGTCTGGGAGGATGGGACTTCATAACCTGAAGCTGTCATTGGACAATTAACCCCAGTATGTAAATGGACCAAAACTTATAAAAGTGTGAAACCTCATCACATCATCCATCTTGGGTGTAGCCCTGTCTAGGCTCTTGCACTGCCCAAGGTGTATCCTTTGAAGGCCTTTTAATAAATCCCTACTTTATTCCTTTAATGTTCTTTAGCCTCTGTCCTACGTAGCTTCTCAAGGCATCAAAACCATCTTCCCCCTACCCCCTCCCTTCTTCCAGAGCTTAACTTCATTCCCCATTTTCTCTTCTTTCTCCCCAGTGACACAGGGGACCAGGAATGAGGGCTGAAGTCCGTTCAGGTTGTTTCTGCTGCTCCTTCCTTTTCAAGAGGACTCTTCACGCTCTTCCCCTACTCCAGTGTGGGGTTCCTCCCATGGGAGGCAGTCTTCCATGGACTTCTCTGATGTGAGTCCTTCCCACAGGTTGCAGTTCTTCATGCATGGGTCCCCTGTGGGGACACAAGTCCTGCCAGCAAACTTGCTCCAGCATGGGCTCCTCCTCCATGGGACTACAGCCCCAGACAGGAGCCTGTTTCCATGTGGCCTTCCTGCAGGGTCACAGCTTCCTTTAGGCATCCACCTGATTCAATCTGGGGCTACTCCACAGGCTTCAGGTTGATCCCTGCACCCCCATGGTCTCCATGGGCTACAGAGGCACAGCTTCCTCACCGTGGAGAGTACCACAGGCTGCAGGGGAATCCCAGCCCTGGTGCCTGCAGCGCCTCCTGTCCCTCCTTCTTCACTGACCTTGGTGCCTACACAGCTGTTCCCCTCAAGTATTTTCACTCCTTTCTTCTCTGGCTGCAGATTTCTCTTGCAAAGTGTCTTTTTCCCCTTTTTAATTTTGTTACCCCAGACGTGCCACCACCGTGGCTGACGGGCTCAGCCTTGCCCAGGGGCAGGCCCTTCCCAGAGCTGGCTGCATTGGCTCTATCAGACGTAGGACAGGTTTTGGCAGCTTCTCACAGAAGCCCCCTGTAGCTACCCTGCTGCCAAAAGCTGGCCACACACAACCAATACAACAAATTCTCATTCATTAGAGCGGGATATGCTCTCTGAATGCTGGCCACAATTCCTCCAAAGCCCCACTCACCACTCTAATTCTGTGATCTGTAGTCAGTGCAGGATTCTGGGTCTTTTCCTTCTGTTGTCTTAACCCTGACTCTATTCTTCCTCAAGTAAGCAAACTATTTCACCTCTCTGAGAATTTGCTTTAGTATTCTGGCTAGCATTAAAGGATTGACTTTCTGACATGCACTATATTCACAGAGATTACAACTCAGAAGAGTGTTTCAAACCTGTTTCCCAGTCACCCCTGCTCAGTGACCTGCTAAAAAAGGATTAAACTGTTCCAGCCCATGAAAAGCTTATGTTATGATCACATTAGCAGCAATAAAACACCAAGTAGTCTACAAGGCCTAGGAAAGGGAAAGGCCCAGTATCAGGGAACCCTGAACCAAAAAGGTGCAAATTTCTCAAAATGTCACAAAAAGAATACATTTTGCAATAATTATTTTTCAACTTTCTGTTTAGTTTAATTTAGTTAATCCCCTCTAGTCTTGTCCCCTTACTTTATTCCCTAGAATATTTAGCTACTCCATTGGAGTATTCTGTTTTCCTCCACAAAAAATTCTCTACATGAGCTGACAACCTGATTCACTGTTGCTCCCACCCCTACTGCTTACAACCCTGTCTCCCTAACCTTTGATCCTTCCACACAGTGAGCTCTCTAAATAGGTCACAAAACGAATTAATTTTCATTTGTTGCACAAAAGTGTCATCTACTCAGATCTTATCTACTAACTGTATCTCCACTTTTAACTTCAGATGTCTTTAAACAGGGACCACCAGAAGCAATTCATTCTTTTCAGACTGAGTACAGAATCTTGATTATTGCTTAGGAAGAAGTAAAAAGAAATATTTATCACATTATTATTAGCACTAAAACATCTATCTGGAAGACAGATTTAATCCTATGAAGTGTTAAGAGGCTCAATAAAGGATCTGTCAAGTATTTTCACATGCTTTGATAAATGCCATTATGTGCATGCCAAATGAAGACTATTAATATGGATGATTAAAAAATTAAGAACTTACTTGTTCATCCTTCATCATCAAGCTATGAATTTGCATTTTGTCTTTTTGCATTTCGGAAAGATGTTTTTATTGAGCTACAAAATCTCTAAACCAAAATGAAATGAAGCAGAACAACAAATCTGACCTTCAGTTAAAGAAACACTTGATAGCCTTTTGATACTTTCTGGAGTTCCAACGTAGCATTTGACTATTGAAATTTCAATGATACAATTCTACAAAGAGAAATGGGGCTGACTCTATGAAAATCAATGATATAGTAGCATCTAGTTCCTCCTGCATTTTTTTTTTTTCAGAACATGAGCAATATTGATTCTAGCTTCTTTTAACTGAATAACAGCCCAATCTTGAACAACTAGACAAATTGAACCTGTAGAAAAATGTTCAACATAAATTTCAGCCAAGGTAGATAATTTCAGCAGGAAATCTTAGCCGTAAGTAACAAATTTCCTAATGTGAAATATTAAAATATTAATTAATAAGAGCTGCAGACTTCCATGGGCTTTAAAGAGTCACCTCTCCAGTGAGAAGTGAACAACATTTAGGTCATGGAAGACATTTTGAAACAAAGGCTTTTAAAGCCTTTTTTCCATTCTATTTTTTTTTTTCCATTTTCTATAGAAAATCTTGTCTAAAATATATTAATTTCAGGAAGCTCTAAAACATGTAAAGATACTGGTACTTTTGATAAGTAGCCACAGTATGGCTCAATCCATATTTTCAAAATAGTTGCCATTTCACCTTGTGTTTTTAATCATCAGTGAACAGAAACCTCATTAAAATGTTGATATTCAATATTTTTAAAGAACTCCACAGTGTTGCCAGTCCCCCCTACAAATGCACATTAATGTGGGGCCAAAGCTACTTATCCAAAGGGGTGTTAGACAGTATTGATATCTACCACACAAGGTTGATATCCCTCTATAAAATCTAATATCCTATAACCACTGTGACTAAAAATGGGGTGGCTTCTTTTATTAGAAGAAAAAAGATATACTGCCATACATGTAAGTCTTTGAATGCTCATTAAGATAAGAAGCACCCAGACTTGCTATGAATTATGACTTGGACATGGCCTTGAATAGAAAACACTGTCAGCCACACAGGACATGGTAAATTGGTTTTCCTTTTCTCCTGCTCTCTTGTTTTCCAGAACATGCTAATTTCTGGCATGGAGAAGTACTTCCAGTCTGCACAGTTTAAATGCTAAGTATAATGGAAGCACTCAGTCAAGCAGCAAAGCATACCAAAAAGTAGGAAATAGCCTCAAATAGAGAAAGGCTTTTGCATTTTATATTCCAGTTATTCTTGTAAACAACCAATATCAAAACATCTCATATTGGGTGAAAATTAGCACTTAAAGCAGATTATGTCAATGAGAACACCATAAATCATAGAAAATTACTTTTGAAGAAACAGTTTCTGGATTATAGCTCTCATATACTTTCTTTTAGGCCACTGTACAGACTGTAGGTGTTAAACACAACTTGTTACACACCTTATATCCACAGATAAAATAAAAAAGTTTATTGTTCTGCATTTTAAATTTATTCCTTGGCAGACAAAGAAAGATATTTATTTGACAGCCAGAATGACTGAGAACACTACTGATAGCTCAGTTATTATTGGGGGATATCTAATTTGTTCTCATTATAAAAGTGCAGCGTTTGACCTTAATTTTATGGTTTCTTAATTCATCAGGAGAGAGCCAAAATTTTCTAAACCAATATACATTTCTGAGAAGAAAATTAAAACAAACCTGTTTATCTTTCCTTCTTCAATATAAATGGCTTTTCTATAGACCTTCAAAGTTAAGCTAATTGTATTTTGAATATTTTAAGGACTCTCTTTCATACTGCTGACTAACTTGGCCTGTTGCCAGGTAAAATATTGTCCCAGTGATCGATTGCTTTGTTTTCCTTAAACAAAAATTTTCATGACCCAAAATACACAGTTAAATCTTCTGATGTTTCAACTCTGAAATACATATGAGAAACTGGTTTTAAACAAATGGTAAGACAGAGCTTTATAACAGTTTTCCTTCTTAAGAAATTTTCCCTGAACTTGAAGATTTTCTAAAATCTTAGGATAAAGACCTTATCATTACAATCGAAGTAACTGCATTTCTAATTCAGATGCATACATAATCCAAATGTTTTCAGACAGCTAGTTTATCACTAGCTGAATAGTATAACACACACACACACAAAATTACTTTTTGTGTATGGATACAAACGTTAGAAACAAATTACTTTGAGTGAGACAGAATAAACCACAAACTTATTTTAATTTTCAATGATAAATACCTCCTCAATGCACTTCCTTCTTAGTTGAAAAGCAAAACATTTTTACAGCTATTAAAAAAGAAATCAGAAGACACATCTCCAGTTGCAAAATTACAGTTTCTGCTATGATTATTAAAGAGAAAAAGTGTCGCTGATAATTTACGATAACTTTCCAGAGAAGATTAATTTTGTTATTAAAACACAGTCTAGTATTTCTTCATCTTGATTTGTTCTGTCAGAGATAAAGAGTGGAAAATAAAATTTCTTAAGAATTGTGCTGTAAAATAATTTTTAATCAGATGCTAAGAATTTCTGACGGAAATCTTTTTTAAGGTGTTGATTTCAAAAAAAATTAAAAGAAACCCATTAAATTCTTTAGAGTGGACAAAAAGACTCCCAGAATAGCCAGCATACTCTTCCAGATTTTCACATGAATCCCTGTTGCAAAATATATCTAGAAGCAAATCAAAGATGGTACTGGCAAGGAAAAGGATGTGGCTGTTCTGACACTTCTGAAAGCACATGGAATAATTAAACCCTAAATATAACACATTTTCTTTACTGGTTTTTGATAGAGCAAAGGCATATTGATACTCCCAATGAGTGGGAGGTTTGAAAACAAAACAGAAACTCACTATATTTTATGGCCTGATAGCAACCTTAACCAGGCTGAGAACAAATGCAACCACCACTGCAGAAATATTTACATGATAATTCTTCCATTTTCCCTGAAAACTCCTTATTTGTTTCTCTTAGTTAATTTTTAATTTTTTTTCTTTTTTTTAGTTATTTTTTAGTTATCTGGTTTCATCAGATAGGATTGAGATTTTGGGTGGTTTTTTTGACACAACTGTGAATCCACAGATATAGAAGCAGTCAAAGAAGAAATGAATTAAGCAAAAAAAAATTCCTGAACCCTCTACAATTATATCATGTGTTGGTTTGCCTTAGGTCTCATCCCTCAGTATTAAAAAAGTCAGATTATGAGTCTGCAAGAGACTAAGAAACAACATTCTAAACCTTTGTGGTGGGGTTGGTTTTTTCTCCCTATGACCTCACACTTCCATCTTTAGGGAACCAGCGTGGCTCCTCAAATATATAATAAAGAATATAATCTCAAGGCTACCTCACCTAAATTTTCATGCAGTTAAAATACGTCTGACTAATCCTCAGCTGAAATCATAGTCTGCATTCTCCAAAAAATTCCATTAAAAAACCCTTACCCAGAGGGACAAAATAAAGCTGATATTAATTCCTGTTCAATTCAGAAAGAATTACTTAGCTATTCCATTTAATATATTTTTGGAGGGGTGGTTATTCCAAAGAGTTGACATTTTTCCACTGCTTTTCTCACCATGCAGTTGTACAAAGATTGCCTTCCTGGAAATTAACCCACATCAAAATAAAATTCCTTTTGTTGAGAGGATGATGGATCTTTCTGAATAGGCTGTCCTTAAGCTGCATCTTTGTACTCGTTTGTATCACAGCATTTATTCAAATTCAAATTTTCTTTATTCAAAATTCCAATCCTAAGTAGTTTCCTTTACTCTATCTGTCTTAATTTTTGGAGTATAATTATCTCAATGGATTTTTTTTCCTTAGAAACACAAAATAAATTTTAGCACTGGAAATTAACTGTGTATAAAGTGAGAATTCAATTTTCTGTGTATCAATACTCCCAAGAAAAATTTTAAAAAGAGAATATGGCACCTTGAATTGCAAATCTTTTTAGCTATGCAGGTGTGTTAAAAATGACTCTTAATTTCCTGGTTTCCTTTTTTCCACCAGATAGGGGTTACACAAATATTACATAAATATGTAATATAAAATGTCACCTTCATTCTGAGAGCTTGTGCAGGTTATCACAACCAGGCTCTTTCTTTTCAGCTGTATCATCAAACTGCTTGACTAAAAAAAGTAAGTTGAATCCATCATCATAAACAATGATAAGAAAGAGAAGTCAATAGAAAACATTTTTCTGGGTAATACATCCACTATCAGCTTCCCTCTCGTTTCTCAAGTACACAAATAAACAATATGCCAATTTCTTCTACTCCTGCCTTGTTATATAAAGGCTGGAGAATTTTCTAGAATTTGATCATCTTTTGCTTTTGGTTCTTTTTTTTTTTCTTTCTTGTGGTATCCCTTTTGCCCGCTTTCATTGCTTGGTCCTGTCCCCAAGTCCTAAGGTTCAGCATTAGTTCAAAATCCTCATTTAAATCTGTCTTTCCACAGTACTGTAAATGTTATCAGGCTGTAATAAGTCCCTGGAGTGCTACAATATTTTTTCAACTTATGTTTGTTGCATCATATACAGATGAATTCAGATATTATCAAATTGTTGATTAATATATTGGTTTTGGAGTTGTTCTACTTGTCCTTAATTTTACCTTCATAATTGACCTTAATTAATATAATTCATCTCCATGTATTGTCTGAACTGTTGGTAGGCAAAAAATCATGGTATTAAATTTCATATAAAGATTTGTATGTTCTAGGCCTCATAGGGACTATTAAAATAAATATTGAACTTCTTCATAGTGCATGTAAAATAAATATTGCATCAGATTTTTGTTTGAACTTAAAGCCTATAGATATGGACACACTTTCCAGATTAGGATTCTGCTTAGTGGGGGGTTCACTTTGTGATCTATTACCATCAGGCGAAAAACCCTTTAATAACACTTCCAGTTTAACCAGAGAACTGTTGGTTGAAGTCACTTGATTTTGCTATGACCTTTTTCTTCAGAATAAACATCTCTCTGTACTCAAAAGTCTTTTCCCCTCATGCTCATGTTGATCTACCATGAATAGATTTTCTTTTAGAAATAGATTAACTTTCCAAAATAAGTGTGGACAGATGAGTTAGTGCAAAATAATTATACTCTTCAACCTGTGCCATCAGAATTTTAGATTGCCTGATCATTCTGATGGCTTTTCCCCCCCCGCCTTCCAAATGATTTCTAATTTGTGAACTTCCTTCCTGTATTGTAGGTTCTATAGTCCAGTAAAGGTCTCATGGACTTGTTTATCCACCTCAGCAGAATATCTTATCCACCTAATTTGACTTAATATTTCCTTCTCTTCAGTTTCAGGTGGACCTTTGCCTTCTCAAAACAGTATTTCAACAGCAGTATCTATAACTAGGACCTTCAAGATATTTCCTAAATCAGTATGCAAGACAGCAGACAGTCCCTCTTCCTGAAATTCCATTACATATCAGTCTGTTTATGCAACTGTAGCTACAGCACTAAGAAAATCTGAAAGGAGCATGATCAATTCAGAGCTGACCTTGAAAAATGACTCAACAGTTGCACTTCCTAGGCAAGCTTCCAAAGCCTTTCTTTAGGCAAAACATATTTGCCTGAAATTCATAGTATTCTTAAAGTTCAAGCGTTTTCATGATACCTGTTTGTAAGAAAATGGGGAACAAGAAAAAGCAGGAAATTTCTCAAATACATGTGTTATGCTTTGAAGAGTGAAAAATCAAAAGAAAAAAAAGGATGTAGATGTGAGCCTTGATTTTTCCTTTGTTTTCCTAGTAATAGAAAGGAGTATCACTGGAATATATTCTGCTTCATACATATTGCTAGACTTTTTTTTTTTTTTTTTTTTTTTTTTTTTTTTTTTTTTTTTTTTTTTTTTTTTTT
>VZUI01031941.1:0-146580 GCA_013401135.1 Cettia cetti
TTTTTTTTTTTTTTTTTTTTTTTTTTTTTTTTCTTTTTTTTTTTTTCTTGTAAGGTTCCCTTCATCCCTGCAAGCCCTTCCATTTACTCATTTCTCATGGGTCGTAGCCACATCATCCTTCAAATCAGCCCATCATTCCAAGGCTGTGAGGTGCAAGCTCCTGAGACAGCCGACAGGATCTGTCTGTCTGGCACCCTCTGTGCCCCCTCTTGGGGTGGTTCCCCCACTCCCACGGCCATATTCTCATTCTGTCTTCCGTTCACCTTTGATCTTGTCTGTGACATCTTTCCTCACACTGCACTCTGGATTTTCAGAAAGGCCCCCTCAGCCATCTGTCATGTGGAGGAGCCCACCCCATTTCCTCCTTGACCTAGCTTTAGAGTTACAGAGTAAAGTGGCAAACAGCAATGGGAGTCACCTCAGTCACCAACTAAGACCAAGCTCTCTGAGATGTTCAGTGATAGTTGCTGGGATTTTTTTTTCCACTACCTTTTAAACCTTTAATTTCTGCTCTTTGGTTGTTCTAAGTTGAGGAGGCCTAGTTTTGTAGCAGGTTCAGCTTAGAATGCTGTGAGTTGCTGAAGCACACAGTCAGGAAGTGAGTGGCTTTTGTCAACAGGTATTTTTGGCCAATGAAAATAGCAATGAAAAAAGAAGCGTGAACCTTGGCTGAGCGTCACTGCTATAAGAGCTCATTTTGGTTTTGACATCAAAATGCTCTTAATGACCAAGAAAATGATCTGGGAGACACCAAGAAAAATTTATGAAATTTCCTGTGACTTTGCAGGTTCCTTTCACTGCCCTCCCTCACATCTCAGCAGAAATCTGAAGTTGTATCAAAGGATGAACTCTGAGGGTCCTCTGGGGCAGGTTAGGTAAACCTTGAGGGTCAGATCTTGACTGGTCCTTAAACTGCTTCTCACCAGTAGCAAATACTGCATTTGGTAGTCTTTTAAAACCCTAGCAAAGATTTTAATTATTTTGTTTTTTACTGCCACTCCAGGCTATCAGTCAGGGGTCTCCTTGTGCTCCCTGCAGGAGGTCACCATGAGAGAGGGGCACTGTTGTCACCCAGCCTTGCTCTGTGGTGTTTGTTTCCTGTTCCCATGGAATCCTCAGGTACTACAAAACCCCCCTGGTGTAGAACATATTCCAAAAGGTTTTCGTGGGGTTTGCAATAAAGGAGCTGGGTGTGCAGCACTGCCTTGAAAGTCAGCTGGCTGCTGCTGTGTGATCAAACCTCTCAGGAATGTGCTTCTCAGCTGACAGGGAGAGCCAGGGTTTGATAGGCCACCTGAAGTTTCCTTGGGTTAAAACTTTGCCTCTCCCTATCCAGCCAGCAGCCAGTAGAGAGCAATATTGCACACACATGAGAAATTAGTTCACTAAACTGTATTAGTCTAAGGGGAATTAGCCACTATAATTATTGTTTTCCTTCTCGGTACTGCTGTAATAACTGAGCTATACATAAAGGAGTTTAAGCTTTGTTAATTTTTTTTATTCTTCCCAATACTTACTTTTTATCTTGTGTGTAGTCAATGGCTTATCAAACCTGAAGCTGACTTATTTGGTATTACATATTGAAATTATTTATACACTAAGAACCCACTAATGGGATGTAACACATAAAAATTAGATTAAAGAAAAAATCCTTTAATCGTCTAGTTGAATAAAGCTTTCTGCTTCTATGATGAATTTATATATGCTCCCTATTTTGTATAAACTAATATTATTTTCAGAACTCAATTTGGATTAGATTGCCACAGAGGAGTCACAAAATTGCAAGGCATGTACATATTATATAGTACTTCAAGATCTCCTTCAGCTAAGATTTTTCCATCTCCTCTATAAAATTCAGACCAAATTTTTCCCTGATATAATATTTATGATATAAATACACATATGTTCTATATGTATATGAACATACATAAATATATATTAAAATATCTGTATAAAAATGTACAAGGTGATTCAATTTCTAAAATAACTTACACCTGAATACCTGTTCATAATTGCAGTTTTAAATCTGGAATCTTTCAAGTAAAGAATGGATGATCAATCTAATAACTTACTCAATATGTCCTGAAGTCTGTGTACACAGTGAAGAAAAAAAAACACAAAAAAAACCCAACAAACTTGGATGGATGCACTTTAAATATAGTTTTATAACAGACACTTTTTTGTGAGTGACCCTCAATAAAAAATAAAAATCCCAGACTGTAAATTACCACTGGTCTGCTTTCACACATCTGTTCTGGAGCAGAAATGACTCTGAGCAGAAATGCAGAAATGCCAACATCTCTCCTTGTTTGGGTCCAGACTGTGAAAATGCCCTCTGTCTCCCTGATAAGCATCTCTGGTCTAGCTTTAGGATGTGAGCATCTGCTCCCAGGAGCTGAAAGCCCATCCCTTGCCTGACAGGAAACTGCTTAATGAAATAAAAGAGCAGTAAGATCAGCTACATTACTCAAGATTATTACTTTCTGCCACATTGTGTATTCATACTATAATTTACCACCACAGGAGATCCTAGGAACAAACTCAGGGTTTGACAAAGGCCCTTGTGGTGTTTGTGTAATCAGAGGCAGCTACACCGTAATGAGGGCAATCAAATCCCACACTCCAGCATGCCTGGGGCCTGCAGAGGGGACTGGAGGGTCTTCCCTCCTCTTCCCCACCCACCCACCCAGGAGACAGTGCACAACTGCTTGTGAGTTACATGGATTTAGGATTTTATTCATGTGTCAAGGGCCAGGGACTGCTAAAGGCTAAGGAAAAGATGAATGGGATAAAGGCCCATCAAATCCATGACAAAATTTTGCTTTGGGAATTCCTCACAAATTGTTAAAGCTCTATTCTGATCTAATAATCAGAACTGATCGATCTAACTGATTGTCTGCCAGAGACAACATAGCAGTGGCCTTTGAAGCAGAGATACTGCAAAAGGGGAAAAGAAATTTAAAATGTGGAAAAAGAGCAAGTATATGTCAACAGAAATAGACATTACCACGTTTTTGCTCTTCCCATGGAAAACTTTCACTGACTTCCAAGGCATAAGACTCCAGATTTCAGGTGATTCCTTTAACCTTCCACATATTGACTCTTACATTGGTGTTCAGTGCTACCATCAGCTTTGGGGTATCAGAAAGCTCACACATCCAAGAACATCTGGTTTGCTGGAAGTGCAGGATATTTGTTTTTTACAGATTCAGTCCAGCTTGTCCAAAGACTTGCAGGGTCATAGATGTGCACAACTGGCTGAAAAGAACAGGGCCTCCTTGTTTGAACCCTCAGAGCTGGGCAGCAGAGCTCAGCTCACTGTAATGACTTCCTCCGCTGCCCCCATGACTGTTGGCCACCCCCACTGGGTAGCACATCTGGTAGCTGGCCTCTGTTCCTTCAATGTGCCTTGTGGTCAGCAATCTGTATCATATTCTGTGATATTCCTGAATAAAGGCAGCTCAGTCTTTTGCTCTATTTGCTCTGTTATTCAGGGTTTTCTTTTTTAGGCACTGGTCTTTATTAAATTTTAATCTTCTGAGACATGATTGATACAATGACTGGAGAAAATAAAAGAAGACTGCAGAGCTTCTTCCATAGGTCAAAAAGCTGTGACAGGATAGCTTGGTAATGTGAAGCAGAAAAGAGCTAACAAATCTCACTCCTTTTTTGATGAAATCCTTTCAAAAGCTCATTAGATAAGCTCAGATTCATCAGCCTGCCTAAGTAAAGGCCAGGATCCTTCCAGGAGGGCATGCTGGACACCAGAATTTGAGATGCAGGGTCAGCTGGAATGAGATTTTGCCATGTGCTAACGTTTGTGATGGCAGCATTTCCCGGGAGAGTGTGGGAGCTGGGAGGTGTCTGTGCAGTGGCTACAAGCAGGGAAAAAGAAACCTGAAGTCTCTGCAGTGTTTTATTCTCAAAGTCCACCTTTTTGTAATGAGAGGTCCTGGCTTCTACCTATTTTTTAACATTTCCTTCTAGCAAAAAGAAAGAAATATAACAGAGAAGTATTTTCAATATGCAGCAAGACAAATGTGAATAGGAAAAGAAAGGGGCATCTGGCCAACTTCTCTCCTACTCCCACTGCAGAATTCTGGCTTTTCTCCCTTTTTAAAATGGTTTCACTATGTTGTTCAGGAGAAGAATGATGAACCACTGAAAATAATTTAGGATGACTTTCTAATAAATCAGATTTATGAAGAGATCTAAGAGTAAATTAGGATGAATTTTTCAGGGAAAATTAATCTTGAAAAAGAAGTATGGGAAAAAATGTACTTTTCAGGACTTTTTGAGATTTTCTTCCAATGACAACCTTTTGTTTGCCCTAGGTTCCATCCAGACCATTGGCTAACTTTAAAAAGTAATAAAATAAGCATCTTAAAAGATTCCTACAGCCAAACCTGATTGAAGATATATACGTGTGGAGATCCTTTAATGTGAGGAAAGGTCAGGTCCTGTGTGCTTTGTGTACACCCAATTCAAACTTCTTTCAGAGGAAGTGAAGGGTTCTGAGTATAAAACAGAAGCCACCAGCAGTCTCAGGAACCTTCCCTCCATTTAACATCATCTCTTGATTTTAGCATGGCCTCAGTTTGCAGCCTGACTGTTTTCAAACAGGAATTTTACTCCTGACTGTTTTCAAACAGGAATTTGCATTCGGTCTGAATTTGTTGGGGGTTCCAGATAGATGCCTTAGTGACTGAGAGTTTGGTGCTCATGATGAATTCATTGAAGGGGCAATGGATGTTCCCATGACAGGACAGGCATCAGCTGTGTTTTTTGGGCCTGCTTGGGATGCCTCCCGTGTCATGGACGTCTCCCAGCAAACCTTCCCACGCCCTTTGTGCTGCTCAGGCACATTGTGATGGCTGTGTGCTTCCATAAATGCACAGAATTAGCTCACGATGCTCAATTTAAAATAAATTGCTGTGCAAAAAGTCAGTTAGGCTCTGACCAGAATCCAGGACCTGCTTTGACAAGACAGCAAAGCAAGCAGCAGAAATACACTTGTTTCCTTCATGTCCTTGAGTTCTTTTTCCTTTGTATGGTTTTTGAATTGTGTTTAACAGTAGAACTGTCATGCTACTGCTTCTCCTTGCCTCTGAGGAAAGCTCCAGAGGCTTTATCTAGACAAAAGCAAAAGATTTGTACTGTGAAGGTCTAGGGAGAGATTCAGAGGACTGAAGTTGACACTAAGCACCTACAGAGGTGAGAGAAACAAAGCTTGAGAGGCAGAGAACATCCTCAGCATAAAAAGACTGAGAAAAAAAGAGAGATACTGTCCCCAGCAGGGATGATATGGGGATATGCTGGGACAGGTAGGGAGGCAATTCTCCTTTTAGCTTGTGGTATTATTATAAAAGGTTATTTTGAATTCTTATTTTGGATTTATGGCAGTTAATACAACCAAATTGGTTGAATAAATAGAACTGTGCTGCTGTCATCTGCTGAACTCAAAAGTCTTCCCAGTTTACTGTGGGGATCACCTCCATGTTGGTGTGAATAATAATCACACACAATTAAAATCATAAAGCCAGTATCTAATCTATGTTAGCTGGCTTTTATTTTTCTCATGCTCCCAGGCTTTCCAGTGCTCCGGGACAAACCTGGGCTCTGTGAGTGTCCCAGAGCACACAGACTGGCAGGGTTCTGTCAGGCAGTGCAGCCCAGCTCTGCCCCTGTGCTCTCCCTTGCTGTCAGCGTGGGGCACTGGTTTCTCTACCTGGTGTATTCCCAGGCTGCCATGGTGATTCCACAATGTCAGCTCAGAGCCTTAACACAATGAGACGAGAAAGAAAAATAAATATTGCTGCTGTCTGAAGGTTCAGAGGAGCGACTTTATTTTAACTTACTAGCACTCTGATGTCAGAAGCCACTTGGATTGCAAAGCAGTCTATGGACTGGTATGTGCTTCTGATGTACTTCATGTACAGCCTTTATGTATAGCACAGATACATTATAAAATGACAAAATAGTTTGACACAGCGAATAGGCAAATTTCGTAGAGGAATTTCACATTGATTCAATTCCATTTA
Organism: Cettia cetti; assembly: GCA_013401135.1. Classification (NCBI taxonomy): domain Eukaryota; kingdom Metazoa; phylum Chordata; class Aves; order Passeriformes; family Sylviidae; genus Cettia; species Cettia cetti. The sequence goes on from VZUI01031941.1 coordinate 6,042, forward strand.
CAGCTCATAAATTCACTTAACATTTCCACACACTCCTGACTTTGCCAGTGCAAGGCACGAACGTTCTGATTCTGAGGAGATGTTCACAGGCTCTCCCCTCAGCCTGCTTTGTGGCAGTGGGGATGGCAACATGGAAATGGTGTTTATGCCTTCTTTTTGGTCACCAGGGCACAGAGCTCAGGCAGGGACACATCCAAGGGGTCGGTGCAGGCAGCACAGCCACCCCTGTGTCAGTGCTGACAGAGGGGGGCTGCAGCCTGTGTGCTCCTTTCCTGGGAACAGGCAGTGGCTCCTGCTGGCATTTGCACCCGCCAGGTGTTGGAGTGAAGGCTGTCCATCCCAGGGGAGCCACGGGCTGCATTTCTGACACCCCGTGCTGCCAGGGGTCTCGGTGCACTGCTGTACAAGCTGCTCTCTGATTTTTGGGAGTGCCATTATCGTTATCAGTGCTCTGGGCATGTGTAAGCTGCATATGTACAACCAGCACAAAGCCAGATAAAGCAAAGGTTAATTGGATAAAGCTGTTAGTGGTTGTTGTGCAAGGCAGACAGGAATGTCAGTTTTCAGTGTATGTTCATGTTCCCCTCAGCAGATGCAAAGGCTGGTCCTACCACTTCTGGCTAATAGCTCATCTTGTTTCTTGTAAGGAAGCATAACCCTGTCTTCCATTTAACAGCAAGGATGGAAATTGCTAGAGCAAGAGAAAGAAACCCCATTATTTTAATGATTTCTTTAGGAGGAAAGCATAATTGTGTGAATGTACTGATTTATACAGAATTCTGTGTGTAAGGAGAGTAGCAAAAATAAGATACATTTTCCTAAAGCACTGGGGAGCAGCACATTATTGATTTAATATGGAATAATCCATAGAATAATCTGAGAAAACTGTTTGTGTTTATTTCAGATGTCTCTTGCTTGGTATATAAAATCAAAATACATCCTATACCACAATGTGAATGTAATATATTAGTAAATTTTAATTAACCAGAAAGGTTTACTTTAGAAAAAATAGTTTGATGAAATAAACATATGTGATGGTTTTACATTGCAAATATATTTTGCTATTTTATTAGGCCCGTACATTCATCTCAGTAACAGCTCAAGCAAACAGAGAAAAGTTACATGTTTATGGCTGCCAGAGCCAGTAATTTAGATTAAGAAAGTTTTAAGCTCCTTATGTGGATATAGTGAAGGCCATGATATTTCAAGGTGATTTTGAGGGCAAATACTTCTATAAAGGTTTTGAAATGCCTTGATAGCATAATCGAGCTCAAGGGTGTTGCATATCAAAAATGATCCCTTTCCTTGGAGCTGTGTTCCTTCCACTGTTGGCATCCTTGCTGCACCTTCCTGCTAGGTCACTTTTACAAGAAATGGATGTGGAGATAAAACTTTTTCACCTTCAGAGCTGTTTCTTGCAGGTCAAGGCTAAAGGATTTAAATGAAATGTTATAATGACAAACACACTGCATGCTATGTAAATTCTTAGGTGTGGATAAGCAGAGGTTATCACTGGTTACTGCTGTGAATCCAGCACCTTTAAAAATAGTTCTCTTTTAAAAGAAAAAGCAAGAATAACAGTTAATTCTGTCCTGTACATTGCACTGGGAGTGATATATGAGTCTTATTAGTATATACAGATTTATGAGAGACCATACAGCCCTTGAGAAGAAAAATCTCTCAAATTATTGCATTTTACCTCTCTACCCTTTGCTTTTATGCAAGGTCAGACCACATATTTAAAACGCGCACTTGTCACATGCTTTCTTTAAAGATTAAGACTGCTGAAGACTGGGCTGAATTTGCCACCCTAAGCACCCTCAACACTGCAAGCAGCATAAAGAGTTTGTCAGGTCATGATTCCAATTTGCCTGAGAGACAAGAAATGATTGCATTCTCTGGTACTCAGATCCCCATTCCGGCAAACAGAAACTTTTCCAGAGATGTTATTTAAAACAAGGAAAACTTTCTTAACCATTTAGTGCTTCTGTCTTGGTGAAACCAACTAACTATCCATAGAAGTAGCAAAGAAATAGCTAAGTAATTTTTTATTGTACTGGTAGAAGAAGAAATTAAATGTAGAGCTGCTAAAAAAACCGAGACAGTGGAGGCAAAAGGGAAAGGTAGAAGGCAAGAGGAATGGAAATGAATTTCTTATTTTCCTCTCAGCAATTCGTGTGTTGTAGTTGTCCATTTCAGCATAAAATTTTGCAGTATATTGAAAGTCACCAGCTATGAATGTGGGGAGATTCAATAAAAATATTTTCTTGTTGGCAGATAAAGAAAATTTTCTGAATCTACAGGAAGGTGGTTAGGGGAGTGTGTCAAAAGACAAGGTTTACCTAAAGCCTGATCACGAAAAAATTTAGGCAACTGGAGGTTTAATGAAAATTATTGCTTTTAAAATTTAGCTTTTCATAGTAATTTTCATCAAAAAATGCCCAAGCATCCACCTCAGCAGTAAAATAAATCTTTCCCACCCAGTCAGAGGAATTCCAGCAGTGCTGCTGGCTTCTGGGCCAGGCTGGTGCAGGGCTCACTGCCCACAGGAGATGTTTGGTAAGAAACCAAGCACAGAGGAATTAGTGATTTAGCAGACAACTCCATGATAATTCCTAGGAAACAGCAACTCATTTAAAGGAGTACAAATGAAGAAAGCTATTTCTTATAAGATTGGCCAGTGCTTCTCTTTAATGATCTGGGTAATCAATTCATACTAAGGTTAGAACTAGATGGAAGGAAATTCAAGCTTAATCTCATTTTGACACAGAGTAATTAGGCACTCCCCAAGAGCAGATGGTTTTCTACTGTAATTATGGTGCCCTCAAATGATCACTAAAACAACACTCACAGTTCTCTGTGACATGTCTTGACAGATTCATAAAGTGAAGAAATGAAACTTTCCTAGGTCCCTTACTTCTGCTGTATTCTTAAGTTTCATTTAGAAAACGTGCTTGTGTGTATATGTTAATAACTTCTGGGCAAATTCAGTTACTAAAAGTGCCCTGCAAGAGTAAAAATCTTTGATTTCTCCTATGTGCAGGCACCTTGGTTTTGCAAATGCAGTGTGGGGAGGATTATGTGCACAGGACACAGTGCACTTGTTTCCAAGGAGACACACACATCATGCTTGGGGTAACAGAGACCTTGGGAGAGTGAGAGTGTGTAGAACAGTCCTGTGTTTACCAGTTTCCTTACTGACTGGGCACACAAAGCCAGAGCCTGGTAGCTTTCTGGTGCCTGGGTGTCAGCTGTGGCAGTGACCACTCACAGCACCAGCGCTGAGCTGCTTCAGCTCCCGGTTATTTCTGTGAAAGAGCCACACCTGTGGGGCCTCCTCACGAGTTAAACCCATCCAGGTGTTGGTCAGCACCAACGTGCAGTGGTTCAGGTGCTGTTTGCTCTCTCTGCTGGTCACCCCATGGCTGGCACAGAGCACTGACAGGCACAGAGCTGTTCCTTGTGCCTGTGCCACCCACCCGCTTCCAGGCTGGAATCATCTCCAGCAGGACAATAGCCAGCTCAGATTAGTGAGGCAACACTGGGCTCTGCCATCAAGAATCAGAATAATACCCCAGTGCCTTTAAAGCAGCAAAAGCTTGTGGTGGAAATCCCCTGGATGAGTGCTGGAAGTGGACTTAGAATAATCTTACTGAAAATTAAATAGAAGTGCTGTCTAGACACCTTGTTCTGAAATAATCTTTTATTCTGTGGACAATTTAAGTGGATTTTCTAGTCAAATTGCATTAAGCCTGAGTTTAACTGTGTGCCTGTGAACATATATATGAAATAAAGCACCAAGCTGGAAAAATCGGTGTTTCAAATTGTATCCAGCAGAGATACAGCATAACAACCCAATGTCTTAATGGCTTTAGAGACAAGCCCTGCTAGGGCTACGTGGAAGTGTTTTTTTAATTCCTCCTCAAAAAGTGAAGTTATTTGTAGGTTATTTTGGTCGGTGTTCTGAATGGAGTGCACAAAGCTGCAGTGATGTAGCTGACAGTAATATGGACTATAAAAGCAATCACATTCCCATCACCAGGTAGGTTGTAAAATCTGGATTTTTCCTTACTCTGTGAATTCCAGCAGTAGCGCTCTCTGGAGCAGATCAGAAAGTAGCTGTAAAATACACATTCACTATCAGGTGCTGCTTTTAGTTCCTTTGATATGAGATGTCTCTCAGCTTATCCATTCTTGTCACCCTCCAGAATCTAGCTGAAGTGTAGATAATGTGGATAGTGATGGGGTTTTATTTTAATTGTCTGTTGATAATAATGCATTTATTAAATTACTTATAAGAAGCCAGACCTTTCTAATGCATTGTTTTAGTAGAGAAGGTGAGCATAATAACTCAGTATCTTATATATGCCCAGGTGACAGTGCAGTGAATTTTCTTCTCTCTCAGCTTAATTCAAGGATAATTTTCACAGCTTGATTTAGTCTTGTACCTTCTCCAGATGTGTTTATTGATGTAATAGATGGGCAAAGAAAAACAAATCAATGCTCACATCATAGTACATGCTATATTTGGCTCTGGCTAAATTATATCTAGTATTCTAAGTACATGTTTCTTGCCCTGAAGAAAAATAAGTGGAAAAGACAACCCTTTTGGGGTTGAGTAATTGCATAGAGCATTTTCTGTAGGAGATTCTGCAGCTTCTTTTAAAAATCCACAGAAATTACTGTAAAGGAAAATCTACACATAGAATAAAAGTGTGAGAATGCAAGGCAATGAAAGACTCTTCTAAAACAAAACCTAATTAATCGTGGCTTATGGTTGAGTACTGGTGTGAGGTGTTCCTGTGGCACTCAGGACGCTGGGTACAGCCTGTCTGCACGGGGATGTCAGGAGGCAGTCGTGCTGCATTGTCTGTGGGATGGTGTTGCCTGCCCAGGGCAGTCAGCCTGGCAGTGAATGCAGGGGGCATTTCCAATGCACTGAACCACTGAGGTGTTCCTGGGGAAGACAGAGGCAGTGCCGTGAGGGGAGGAGTGTGAGCAGTGCAGGATGTGGATGTCTGTGCGAGCATGGCAGCACAGAGAGGAGCAAAGTGAACTTTCTGAATGAAGCACACCAGAGCAGGATTTTATTTTTCAGAGCTCATGTTCCTTTTGTAGACACACAGAGGCAGCTGAGCATGGTCTGAACGCCCATACTGGATATTATGATGTGTTTTATAAACCTGCTGATTTGGGATGCATGTGCTCCATTCAAAACCATGGCTTTGGCAGAGCACTGTGACCACAGGAGGATGATCATTATTACATTTGCTGTTGTAACCATGCCAATGTGGGACTGTACAAGAGAGAAATCCCAGTGCAGGTCTTTTATAGCCATATTGGAACAGTTAAATAAAAGTATTATTTGAACATACTGAACATTGCTGTTCCAAGGAATTTTGGTGGAAAATACATCCTGACCACATGAAACGTATCACGACTACAGGTTGGTTTCCTCAGAATTTCATTGAGAAAAAAGGCAACATTCCTGCAAGACAAAACATTACACTTTAGCACTGCAAAACAAACCACTTCAAATATAATTTAAAATGGGATGAAAATGAAATATTTATAACAGTGAGGGGAAGAGGCAACATCAGAAGGAAAAGCAAAATAGGATGTTTGGATGAGATGCAAACATCCCCTAGCTCCCTTCATTGGGAAACATCCTCATATCTGACCTGATTTTGGAAGACAATGAGATGTTACATCTTCTAGCAAAAATAACAAAAAAAATCCCAAGAAAACCCCCCAAAAAATCACACATTTTTATCTTTAACAAGATGATATTGCTTTCAGTGTTTTTGAAAATGATGTCACTAGTCTAATCTATGAAGATAGTTTATAGAGGTCTTTAACAGGATTACTTGCTGTGTTTGCTTCCAGTGTCATCCTCACAGGGTGCAGGTAGGCAATGTGGGTCAGGTGACAGGCAAGTCACTGCAGCTGGGTGTTTATTCACCCCCTCAAGGTATCTGTCTGGGGAGACCAGGATCTGCTGAGCAGCAGGGCTTTGGACAGTACTGGACAGGTGTCCTGCAGTGGAGCAGCTGGGAGGGTGCCAGCAGCATGGGGACAGTCCCCTGCCATCCCTGGGCTGCCCTGGCTGGGGCCAGCAGGGCACAGGGCAGCCTCTCCCAGAGGGCAGGGACTGCACCACATCCGTGAGCTCTGACAGACTTAATCAAGTGCTGGCCTAATTAAACCACAGTGCTGCTATTATGTCTTTCTTCCCATGGTGTCCAAGACAATAGGCTGCAATAAAGGAGGCCTGGCAGTGTGGTTTTGTGCATCTCTTAGCAGGTCAAATAACTGTGGTATACGAGTGCTGATCATACAGAGAGAAAAAAGGCTCTAAGATTTGTTAACTTTGTCCCTCCTGCCAAGTTAAATTTGGTACCTGTTTGACAGTGCTAATTAAACCATATTTCATTCTTTTCCATTCTCTACTAGATAAATACTTACAAACAGAACTATTCAACAGCTGAATCCTATTTAAAATCACTTATTTGTCATATGTACAATTTTGTGATGTGTAAAATACTGTAAAGTCAAAAAAAAAGTTTCTCTTCTAAAGAGACTAGAATATATTTATGCTGTCAGTCTCTCTGAGATCTCTAATGATCACCTAAATACACTGAGCACCATTGAACTAGGTTTTATTTGTACTTCTGGCATTGTGGAGAAATTCAATAGTGTTCAAGAACATATGTAAAATTTTCCCTCAATGCCTTTCACAGTACAGTAGAAATAATCATATTAAGCTGTAAACAGGAACTATAACAACAACAACAAAAAAATACATAAGAAAGTTGTGAACCTGATATTTCTGAGTCTGTAAAGTTGTCAGTGGCTGATTTTCTTCACATAGGAAGATTTCTTGGGAGAGTTTTCTTTCAAGGACAGTTCCTGTAAATAACCATAACATTTCTAAGTAAACAATATTTTTCTCATAACAACCCTCTCCCAGGTGTTGTTTCTGTTACTTAACCAATAGGATGAAGTGTCCATTCTATGAGACAAACATATGTCTTTTTAGCACAGCATGTTATAAAAAGGCTAAATGAAATGTAAATAAAGCCTTCTGATCTTTCTTCTACCTTGAACTAGAGTCAAGCTCTTTATTTCTTGTCCAACAGCAACAGAAAGTGATGTTGTTTGGGACAAGCATAGAACCGACAGGCAGAAATCATTATTAAATAATACTTAATTCCTCGTTTACTGCTGTTGAAATAAAACTCATAGCTTAATTTATTTTTTCTCTATATAACGAGACAGTGTAAGGGTGTAATGATGGCAGGTTGTATAATTCTCTTGTGAGTTTTCCATACCTGCTATTTCTTTGTAAGTTCAGGATTCATCCAGAGCCCTAGTTTTTCACTTTTGTTTGGTTAGTTGGTTGGTTTTGTTTTCCAAGCAAGTTTTTAGCTTGCTAAAGGGAAGAACTTGTAAACCAATTCTAATAACTCAACAGCTAATAAACTAAAGAATTAAAAGATTTTGGACTACAATCACTTTTTAATACTGTGATCTTGTGCTTTACAAATAAGCTTGTTAATGAATTGTCACTATTTACATTTAACAGTGCAACACATTCAATGCATGGCTAGAGCATTTTTTCCATTGGTGGCAGATAAACCCTCTGCCTGGAATTCATTTTCAGTTTTGCACCCTAAAGCACCTTGGAAAAAAAAATAGAAATGCTTTTAAAAATGGACCAAATTATGGTTTTGTAATAAAGCAATTCAGGTATAATTAGTCTAAAAGCAAGAGAACAAAAATTTTATTAGCTCTTATGAGATCATAATGTGGTTCTTTGTTTTTGACCTGCCTGTGGTATGCATAGTAAGTAATTCCTTATTTTCGTAGTGGATTTTTTAGTAACCACTGTTACCTCTTAGTACATACATCAAACACCAGAATATCTGCTCACTAAAATCATTCTGATTTTCCCTGTAAGGTACTCTCCCTTTCTTAGGGGAGCATCATGAAAAAAACCAAACCAAACCAGAACTGAATGACCTAATTTTTTTTTTAATCTGAGGGTGATGAGAATTTATATTTGTTCTTCTTAGTCCCTCAAGGAGCAGTGAGCCCCTTTAAATTCTACTGCTGGAACCACAAGGCAGAACCAGCTGCCATCACAGAGTGGCAGGAGATTTCTGGTTACTTCCACTTCGGGCTTCTGAGCCCTTGAGACTCCTGAGGGTTTTGTCTTTCACAGTGCAGCTGCTCAATACTTTGAGGACCTGAAAACTACCTACAAAGGATCTGAAATCTTGACAGCCCAAAATAGTACCTTCTCAGAAAGGGGAACCTGAAACTGAAGGCTACCTAAATCAAGAGTCCCTTTTCCACAGCTCAGAATCCATTCAGCTACTTTAAACCTTTTGCCCTGGCAACTCCATCTTTAATTTGTCCACAGTGCAAATGTGGGAGTCCCTTGCAGGGTCACCATAACTAAAAACTGATCTCACTGATGAAAATCGTGAAATCTCCTTGTGGGAGGGTCCAGATTGGCTCCCCCTGAGTACTTTGGACACCAGGGAATGTCTAGAATTTCTTGGTTCTGCAGTGTTCTTCTGAATTTGTGTTGTAAAAATGTTGCTCTCCATATCTCAACATTGATCTGCTCTGGAATCCAGGACCTGAAGCACAACAAATACCCAGATGAGGGAGGGAGGGCAGGAAAAGAGATGGACTTTTGTCAATAGCCATACAGATTTCCATTGAAAACATCCCGTTTTATGTTTGTTGGAAGGATATTGTTTTCTAATGAAAATGTTTTGGTTGATTAAACAGAGAATAATTGGGATACTTTTTGACCATCTATTTAGTCAGAAGGAGAGGCCACCATATGTTGAGGAATCGATCTGATAACGGGAAGAATTTGCATTAAAAGGTGCCTGCTTGTCACAGTGGCAGAAAAACTGTATATTAAAGTCATGGCAATTTAGCAGGTTAGCTCTAAGTATTCGTGTGACATATATAATTTAGAAAAAACCATTTTATATCTGTACTTAACTGGGTTTATGATGATTTGCTAAAGAAATCTGCCATCTTTAGTTACACTACAGGTTTATTCATTTGCCTGACAACTTCTCTATGAACCTGATCAGCCTTACAGGGGCACAGACCTCAGAAAGTTATTTTACTATCAACGTACACAAAAACATGTGCCCAAATAATTTCTCAAATAATTTCACACTCTAACAGAGGGAAGTGCAATATCAGTTCAACCCTGCTGAGAGATTCCAGAGAATTAGCTCTTGAGAAACCTGTGGCAAAGTAGCCTGTGTAAATGCTGCTAATTGTGCTAAACCTGCAGTTTGCTAGCATTGATTAGCTGAAATGCATTCATCTCAGACTTGGGTGTTTTGCTCAGAAAAGGGGAAAGTTGCTACATGGAAGGAAAATCTAAATCAACTGGCCCCTCTGCTATTTAGGTTATGACATCAAGAGGTTTCCAAGGCATGGCATGTTTGCCATGCCAGCTGTAGGCACATTTTGATCAGATTGGTGGCTATCCTGACAAGTCATGAAAACCTTGCAACAACACAAGGGACTGGATATGTGTTGTCAGATACTATTTTCTATTCTATTTTCTCCTCTCTTACCCTGGTCCCTTCTCTCACTCCCAGGATTTTACAACATCTGAAATGACAGTGTCAAAAATTACACAAAACTGCATCACACAGGATGTTGCCACCACAGGAAAAGATGACTGAGGCGAGCTCAGGCTGTCTGAACATCTACAAGAGCACTGTCATGTCTCATTCATTCCCTGATCACAGCTGCAGGACCAATGATTTTTCCTAGCACTGTGCTTTATTTCTTGAGAGGAGGCTTATTTGAATGAAAATACTAATACAAGCAAATTAGTTTTGGGCATGCTGAATTGTGATAGAACCATTTGGCTTTCTGATTTATTTTCTGTTCAGTAATTCAGGAGATACATGTGCATTCTGTCTCTGAGTGATTTTTCTTCTGGTGGGACTCACAGGAGTGTGCATTTAGAGTGGGTAGCCTCCTGTAGCCCTGAAACTCAGTTTCTCACACCAGGGTGCTGATATGCTGAAACCAGGCACAATGAGCTTCCTCTGCTCTCCCCTTTCCTCTGCAGAGTCTCTGGCACAGGCCAGAAAGCCAGGAATCACCTTTCTGACCATGCAGCCTGACCTCAGGCATGCCACAAAGCTCCTGCCTTCCCACAACAGCACCTCCACGAGGTGCTACAAAATACACCATGAGTTGTATTTTTTTGCATTATCACTTTATTCTGTATTACCTTTTCTCTCTGTCTTTTATCAGCTCCGGTTGTTGTGGCCTTTCATGGGCTACAGGAAAAAGAACATAATAGAGAGCAAGAGAGATGTCAGGGAGCTTCCTGTGCTTCATTCTCAGTGCCCTTTTGAGCAAGAAGGGGGAATGTGCCATGATCTGTATAGAAATGCATATGGTGCAGGAGTATTACTGTAGCTGCCAGATTCAATAGCCTTTACTCAGGGAACACTTATGATTCAGGAGGATCACTGCATGCAATCCATAAGGATATACACATCCCAGGGGTGAAAGGAAAACTGCTCTTAGGGTTATTGTGTTGGCTTTCCTATCAAGAAAAGAGAGAGCAAGTGTACAGTGTTGAAGGGGACAGAGGAAGTCCAGTAAATGTGGAATAATAGGTGTCTTGGAGTATTAGACCAAATAAACCCACTGGACAAGTTTTATAGAGGTTGTTTCTTATTCCTTGAGTTTACTGCTTCTGAAAAGAGTTCAAGTCCTGTATCACACAAGGTAAGAGCTTTCTGTCACTGTAAATAGCCTAAGGAAATGTGAGAATTACAAAAATAAAAATTAAATTAGAAAAAGAAAGAATAAGTAAAACAAGCTTGCATTCAGATTAGAGGTCTTTGCTTCCCTCTTGCTCTGACTGGGGAGTAACTCCAAGTGAAGTCAAGATGCTGATAAAATTAAAGCAAGAAGGGGAGGTTGAGTAATTTAATTTTATTTTCTAATTAAATATGTCGTTCTTCAGAGGTAAAATGTGTTAGTGTTTAAAGGAATAACAGGAAAACTAACTGTGAGGTTATAGAAAGGTGTTGAAGACCATATGATGATTCCAGGAAGCCTGGAGAGAGGGTGACAAGGCCAGCAGTCTGTTGTAGGAGCTGGAACATGGGAGCACTCATCCCACTCTCCACTGCTCTCCACTGCACCCAAAGATGCAGTCAGAGCCAGATTCTGGCCCACCATTTGTCTGCCAGGTCTTCTCTTTGTTCCTCCATCCACCAGCATCCATCTGGTGAAGTTTCCATGGCTTCATTGTTGAAGACTGAAGGCTGCTATATGGCTGGCATAAGTCACAGGAAAATGTGTTTACAGTGCTGCAGAGGGTTTGGTGTGTGCTTCTGCAGACAGGACTCTGGAGTCAGAGGAAAAATAAATTATATAACACTTAAAAATGGTTTTTAAAGAATTTATAAGAAGACTTGTATAAAAACTTTTAAACAACCATTCCTAAAACAGAAGATATTCTATAATCTAGTGGCATATGGCTTCTTGTTGCATTTCTAATCCTTATTTGTGTTCTCCCTTTGCTTGTTTAGCTGATGTCCCTTTTGGATGCTGAGGGAATACTGTGAGACTTCCTGCCTTGTTCCCAACTTCTCCAGGATAAATCTACACTGAGTCATAGCTGACTTTCCTCCAGAAAGTAAATAATTTTTTTCTGTTTGACACAGTTGCTATCTAACGTTTTTAGGGACTGGATATATTTGAAAGTTACCTCTGTTGAATTTGAATTTGAAATTGCCCAGCTGCCAGAAATTGTTAGTGAATGGTCTGGAACAGACACTTAGATCAACAGTGCAAGTCCTGGTCTAGCTGGAAACCAGAATGCAAATGAGGTAAAGCAGATATCACTTCACAGAAGGGTCATCTTGGGAAGTGCTGATTGTCTTTTCCCACGTGTTGCATGTCAGGGCTCGCTCATCCAAAAAAGAGAGGCAGGTTGTTAAAGAGTTTGCTTTATCTTGCTGATCACATATCTACTCTAGTTGGGGATTAAGAGGAAATATTTAAGGTGCCAGGCAGACAGGATGGCTTGCAGGGGCTGTTCCCCTGCAGATTTCCCCTCAGTGAGACCAAGCTCAGCAGCTGCTGGAGCGCAGAGACGCGGTGCCGGAGGGCTGCAGTACCTGCTGCAAGATGTGCTCATCCTCTTGCTGTCCCTTTCCTTAAATAATAAATGTGATCACTGGTTTTTCCTGGCCTACATGGCTGGGAGTGCTGGGCTTTCATGTGAGTTGGGGTTTTGAGCAGGCTGAGTTGGGTTCAGTTGCAATGAGAGCTTTGTGATCACCTGCTATGCTCATTCATGGGATCTGACATCGTCCAAGGCCTCTATTTTAAATAAAATCATGATACACATTTTATCTTCAATAAAAAAAAATGCATGATTTCAGGAATAATTTTTAAAATGCAATTTATAATTTATCTCCTTTTTGTTGCCAATCATGTATAATTAGTTTGAAATTAATGTAATGCAGTTACTCTAGCTATTGGTTGAGTCACTTCCATGAATAATTCTTGGCTTAGGGCTTGTTTCTTTTGTGAAATTCAGACCAGGTAACTGTCTGTTCTCTGTCCAGCTAAACTCTTCAGAAGGATCCTTCTGGTAAATCCAGGAAAAGCTCAAACACTTCTCTCTTTGAGCTCATGATTAATTTAATCCACTAAGAAAAAGTACACAAGTTCACACAGGAGAACTAAACACACACAGTAGAAATAAACTAAAATCTGAGTGCCATAGGCAACTGTTGGGACATAAATTATTATTAAAATAGTCAAATGAAGAACTGGATGGTTTGGGGAAGATACTGCAGAGCTAAATATGAGGTACTGGGCTCTCTAAATTATTAACTTGGCTAAATTAGGTTAGATCATTACCTGAGCCAGTGGTGTCTTTTTATTTAAAATTTTTTGATAAAGCTGTGGCTCAGGAATGATATACACCTGTATCTGAGCTGTGTCTTGCACTTAACTTCCCCATGGCATTAAGGGGAAAAAAGCAGCTACATTTTAAAATGGTTTTGCTGTAAGAAGTGGCAATATCTATGCAGACTTGCAGGATGTCTGTGTAGTCCCTGTATCTAGTAAGTACCAGAATTCCTTACGTCTTAAGATAATAGTTTCATGGCCTGCTATGATAAGGAAAAAAATGGAATTTGAAGATACTTCAAGATATGGAGCATTAACTTTAGTCCTGGGAGAGAAGGATTGCAATCAGGCAATTAGAGATGCATACTAAATTAATTAATCCCACAGCTTTATCACACAGCTGATATTTTTGAGAAATAATTTGCAGGAAAATGTTTCCTTGTGTTCATCCACATATGGGATTTTCTGTTCAGCAGCATGGCTGAACTGGAGGGTTCTGAGTGTCCTCAATACCATGAGAGGTGTGTACCAGAGATGGAAACCCACATGAACAGCCAACCTGGTATTCTACAATTCCATGCTATGTTTTGCTTATGTAATGGATACAGAAGGATTGAATTCTGGGGTAGAAGCTTATCTATTTCTACACTTTAACTTCTATTGTATTTTGTAACTCCAAATTACAAAAAGCTTTTTTCTTTTTTTGTTCAACAAACATACTACTTTCTTCTGGTTCCAAATTAGCACAGAAAATAGACTTTAAAATTGACAGTTCTCTATAAAACTAGCATGTTCAGATATATTTGTGGTTCTTTGCTGTGGAGTTATTAAAAACTTCAACTCAAATGACATTAGGCATCCAAATAGCAAGCTCTTAATCCAGCCAAGTGTAAGATGTTGTAAGGCTCAGTTACCTGCCTAGGAGAGATGGGAATGGCCCAAGCATCCCTGTGGAAAACAGGGGAAACAGAGATGAGCCTCTTCTGTGATATTTGTGTTCTTCACTGGCTTGGAGGGAAGCCCAGAGAAACTCCCTCAGGTAGAAATCTTCCCTAGCTGAGGGAAAAGAATAGCTCACATTATGGCTTTTAACCAGAGAGGAAAAGAAAACCCCAGGATCATTTGTGAGTCCTGTGTATGCATATTTGCAGAGGGGCACACGTGTGCCTCTGATGTTTGCCAGGCTCTGAACCAATTTCCAATAATTATACTTTACAGAGTGGAAGGGCTGGGCTGGTACTTGGTGTTATGGCATACTGGCACTGCTCCCAGCCTGTTGACATGTACAATTGAATCTTATTTTTCATTCCTGCTCCTGCTGTGAAAAATAAGCCTTAAAAACATGTATTGAAGTGCAGAGTGATGCAGCAGTGTCCGCCCACATTTGCAACCTGAGCCAGAGCCAGTGAGAGATGTGAGCTGGCCCTTCTGTTTCCACACTTATGCTGGGGGTTGTATGACAGCAATACAGGAGTCAACATTAAGTGCTACTTTGCAAAAGAGTGGGGAGGAATCACATCAGGAAGATTTACACATCCATCTCTGAGTGGCCCTTCATTGCCATGCAGATGGAGCTGGGTAGCACACCTCCCTCTCCTTGAAGTCATAAATAGCATCCCTGCATGTGAGTGCATATCCCACTCATCTTACACTTAATTTTTAGGCTGCAAATAGATGCAAAGCCCAGGTTTCTGTTTTGTTACACTGTTAATGTTATTTCTGCATCTCCTTAATATGAACAACATTTTTACTACCTTTTGTGCCAGGTTTTCTTGTAGCACAAAATTATCTTTACTGTGTTCTAAATTAAACTTTCATGCCTTTTCAGCCTGCGTACATTTTTTTTTTAGTCAAGGATGATACTGGAAATATTAAGGAGTTATTAAAAATTATGATTAATCAATTTTATTACAATAGCACTTAGAAGCCCCTGCTGAGACAGGAGACCTTTTGCACTGGGCACTGTAGGGACACATAAAAGACTGAGTTTCTGCTTCAAAGAGCTGAAAATTGAACCAGAAAAGACATGTTTCTCTTGGCTTCAAGGGAGACTGAACAAGAGCTTTTGCAATATTCTGGAGCATGCGGGAAGCCCCGTGTTTCATTGAAGCCTTTTCTTTTTTATTCCACTTTTCATACAAAATATATAATGAATGAAGCTGTATTGAATTTTCAGTTAAAAGAATCTCAGTCTATCTCTGCTCTGTCTCCCCACAGCCTGCTCCTTTTGCTCTCTTCATTCTTCCTGTGCAGGAGCTGTACAACAACCCTGTGTTCTCTGTTCAGCAAACCTTTTCAAACAGCTACATTTGTGTCTTCTCATCACATTTCTAATATTGAATTTTCACATTTCAAAAGCCATTTTACGTCTCATTTTTGTCGGCCCTGTAGTTATGTGAAAACAGTCAAAACTTTCAAAGTAGCAAAGAAGAGGAGCAAGAAGGGAATGTCCTCCCCTCTGTCATTCTCCTCTCTGTCAGCTCTGTTAGCAGAGGAGTTATCAAAATGCTGCAGGAGGACTGCAATGGTTAAACACTATGCTCTCTCTTACCACTAACCTTCAGTTTTTCTTAATGGTACAACAAGAGGAGAAAAAAGGAAGGGATCAGAGCTGAAGGTTATTGCCTCTGTTGATGCAAAGGCAGAGAGAAATCTACCTTGGGAGACAAAGTAGGATAGCAAGCTACCAAGTTCACAAAGTAAATCTTCCTTTGTGCTTGGGTTTAGCCTTGTGCATCCAAGGCTCCTGATCTGCATCTGGTGAGCTGTCCCTCTAAGCTCTCTCCCACCAGTCTCAGAAGTTGGGAAGAAGCTGAAATGAGAGGGTAAGGAGAGGCTATATGTGGGGGGCAGCCCCAGAGGGTGCCAGGCGAACTTTGAAGTGACTGATCAGTGCAGAAAGTGACAGAACCAGTTCCAGCCAAGCATGATTGCTGCTAAGAAGAAACGGCCTTGTTTTAACTTGACTATTGTTCCCTGATAATCTGTGAAACTGGAGTGGAATTCAAAGCAGCACTGGTCTGAGTATTAATCTGAGCACAGTGGTTCCTTGTGACTTGCTCTGATCTCCAGTGCCTTTAATCTTGCAGTAAATTTTGATTTGATTTCTCGCTATGATATACCTCCCCATGGAGACAGACAAAGGAGAGCTGAGGGAAACTGCCCAGGCCAGTTAAGCATTGGAGGACCTGCTTGAAGCCATTATGAAGGAAAAAAATACAGCTTCTCAGGCTCTGTAATCTATTTTTTTCTTATGAATAACAGGCTGATGGTTTTAAATTGAGTAAAACAAGTGGCTAAATCACCTTCTGAAAATGAACTGCTGAACAGGAACACAATCTCTCCCGTGAATTCCCGTAGACAACAACCAAGCTCCCTGCAGTCTCCCTCTGACACAAAAACCTGTTATTTAGTTTTCTGTGGAATCTGGTGGATTGTATTAGCTGACTCAGAAACTCCATCAGGACTCCTTCTGTCTGCTTCGAGGCATCTGGCTTTCAGGGTGTGACCACCATCTCCCCCTCTAGGCGCGAGGCGTCGCAGCCCCAAACCAGGTGCGAGGCTCATGATGCTCTCTCAGACTAGGGCTGGGTGCTCCAAACCCAGGCAGCAGGGCTGGCAGCCAGCTCCTTCCCCATGTTCCTTGCTGACAACATTTTCCTGCTTCTCCTGGGAAAGGAAAGCTGCAGCCTTCCATGAGCAACTGTGCCAGGCTCTGGCAGAATTTTGTTCTGGGAGGGGTGGTCCCAGCCTGCCCTCAGCTGGGTACTGCTGGCCAGTGGCAGAAATGTGGTTGTGCCCCTCTTCCCTTCCATTTAGCACATGCTGTTAACAGCCTTGTCTTTCACTCAGTCTAGTGAAAGCCTGGGATCAGTTGGGTTCTGCCACTTCAGTGCTTTCTTGGGAAATACAAACAGGCAGCCTCTTGCCAGCTGCTCAGCTATGGAGCCAAATGGAACCTGCAAAAATATTTTAGCCTGTGTACATTTCCCCATCTACAAATGCTAGGAAGGTAAAAAAAATATTAAAAAACCTTTGTAAATTGAATTATGCTGCTGTGATAATTTTGCAACCTTCTATTCTCATTCTGTACAATTTCAAAACTATGAGCAATTCTTTAATGGAAAATTAATTGGAATCTCTCAACACTTTTAAAATGCTTTCAATGTTTTTCTCCCCCCTGTATCAGGTTTTTTATTTTAATGGATACTTCCCACTTGTGTTGGGTGAATTTACATCTCTTTTAAAAAGAAAAACAAACCCAAAAAACAAGTAGTAATATTTCTTACTGACAATCCCGCCTGGGGTGAACCTGTTACTATAATGCTTATGGATTATTTAGGAATTAGCACAACAAGGAAGGTGGACTGCTCTAAGCCACTAAGTCAAATTGGCAGCAGCTGAAGGTCACAGAGGAGCCCTTGCTGCCAGGGTGCTGGGCAGGGGCTAGGGAGCCATTTCTGTGCCCTGAACACCTTCTGCAGCTCTGCTCTCCTCTCCTGGGGCACATCAAGGCTCTCCAGGTAGCCAAACTGTCAGTAATGGTAGATTCAACAGCAGGTTTTAATAAACAGGGTAGTGCAAGACAGATGTCTGGATTAAACCTGAAACCAAGGTGAAAGTAGGAGGTGCCTTTCAGGCACAGGTGTAGGAGATTTACAGAGGAAGAAAGGACAGTAAGCATAATAGGAGTGATTATTTTGTTCATTTCTTTGATGCCTTGGAGTTTCTGTGTTCTGCTGTTTGCAGGTTCCTGGTGCATGCCTCCAGTTGAATTGTCATGGCATTCCTCTCCCCACTTAGCCCTGCTGTGTTGGCTTGCCCTGTAGCACCAGGCAACAAAACTTAATAATGGAACAAACACAGCAATCACTTTAAACTAATGCTGCCCCTCTTTCATTATTCAGTGAGTTACATCCTGGGCTGCTGACAAGGGTGATCTTGGAAGTAAATTTAAATGCATATTTACATAAAATACACACTCTCTGTGTGTATGTAATTCAGTAATTTCAGTGCTTTTCTTCTGTGCACTCAGTTCTCCCCTTAGGAGTAAAAAAAGCCCTCATGCAGTGAGGACATGAATAAAAGGAAGAGGGAGCAGGGACAAACATGAATTCTTGAAGAAGAACTTCATACACATAATATATGTCTTGAAGCTCAGCTTCTTGCATTTTTGGAAGGTTTGCATCAGCCTTATGCTTAATATTGCCTTAATTTACAACTGCAGTTTGTAATATTATCTTACCTTCATAAACAAAGTATCCTGAGGAGGAGTTAAATCAAGGTAGTGCTATTATTGTTTAGTGAAATATTTATAATTAGTTGGTGTAATGACTTAAGAAAATAGCAAGAAAATTGTCATGGCTTTTTCTTTCTTCACACAAATGCTGGAAGAACGAGTGTGAATGGCAGAATTGGCAAAATATTGAGCTTTCAGATGAACACAGCAATGAAATAAACAGGCAAGCTGATCGCAGTATGAAGACATACTGATCATTCCCTTGGCATGTGTGGATTTAGTACTAATTATTTATGATACTTCATACTGTGATAATGAATGTTCTTTGGTATGCTTTGGAAAGCTAATGAAGTTCTACTGCCAGATTCTGACACCTTTCTTTTTAATTATCTAGCAGTTGTCATGTGTATGGCCTCCATGATTTAAGGAGGAATACCATGTCTTTCAACATGGAAAAGAGAAGCAGATTTGGCTGTTCAAAAAATTGGACAAATTGGACCATGGGACAGTCTGGTTCAAAGCAAGGGTTTGCACTGATGTTCTGTGAAAGCAAGAAATATATCTGTTTTGATTCAAGAGAAGTCTTGTTGGAAGAGTTAATCAAAAAGAGCTCCAGCAGAGGACACAAAAGCATTTAGAAGAGGCACAATGAATTTTGACTGCCTTTGAAACTATTTATCAAAGCCATAGCTGTTCCCATTTCAACGCAGGTGGAACAATAATAAATATCGAACAAAGCAACTCAATCTGTATTCAGAGCATTTCAATACATGGAAAGTTAACTGCAAAAAGAAAGCAAGCCTGCAGAGCCAGGCCTATTGACTCCTGCTCCTTCTGTTCCTCATTGAAAATGAGTGGTGAATGGCACACAAAGATTTGCAAGATATTTACATTATTGCCATCAACATATAACAAGAAGCGCATTCAGGAATGTGACTTTATTATTTAACAGAATCAATAATCTTTGACATCATAGGAACCTAATTCAGCTGTAAACCTTGTCACTTTCTTTCATTTTAAGTCACTAACTTTACATGTCAAATTTCAGGCTCAGTAGGGCCGTGTTATTTTCCTGCCTGCCACTTATCCCTCTAGGAGGGACATTTTTGCCATGAATCCTGTATGATTAGAAACTGCTTCTTCTGAGGAGGACAGGCAGCAGGAGGACACCAGTTTCAAGTGGTGAGTTCTGGCTGACACAGGTATCATCCCCTGTGAGCAGGCAAGCATGGCAGCAGCAACTCTGTCTGACATCCTTGTTCACGATTTTTTTAAGCTCACAGGGCCTGCACACCCTTCCTCCCTTGGATTTTTCTCCCACAGTCACTGTAGTACTTAGAGAAGATCACTGGAGAGAATTCCACCTGCTTCAGGCAGGGCACAGCTGAGACTGATGCCTGCCAGGCACTCAGCAGAGATTGTCCTAAAGAATTTCCCTTTAGAGGCAGCCTGGGGTCTGCATAATCCCTACTTCGGCCAACAAATCCAAAGCAAATCCTTGATGACATAAAGGGAAAACAAATGAGCAAGACCTGGATGTATTGGGTCGTTATAGAATGCAGTTAAACACCTAAAGGACATCATCAGATCACTGACAAAAATAACTAATTTTCAGCAGTTCACTGCTGCTGCTGTCTGGACAAAAACCAAACCACAGCAGTCCACCCCTCCAAAACAAAACCCCCCCCCTCCAAAAAAAAGTCCAAACCAAAATAACACTACCTGCCCCTCAAGACAACTTAATCCAAAATTGCAGTGTATATGTCTTTTGGCCACATCTAAAGTGCTCTGAGACTGATGGCAGAAACTTCATTGCCTTCAATGCCTCCTCTGGTTTTTGGGTCAAGTCAGCCAGTCTAAATGAGTCTTTTATCTCCATGATTAGCGCCTTGCAGCAGATGATAAAAATTCAGTCTCTCTCTTTTGTCTTGAATTTTCCAAGGCTTATGGGTTTTGTCTGATTTCACCTGAGTATTCAGCAAACAGCTTGGCACATCAGTGTTTGCTTTTGGTGATTTGATCTGTCCTTTGGGCAGCCATTCAGGCATTTTTTCGTTTTAGATGTCCTCATTCAAAGTGCGCTGCAGCACTTCCTCAAAGCTGGCTCAGACCCTCAGAGCAAAGCAAAGCAGTGGATTTTAATTTTGAGTTGCAGCTGCTGTTGTCAAAGTTCAGTGCATTAAGCATGGATTTCATTTTTACTGCTCTCTCACAACACCAGGAACTACATTAACTACAAAATACGTGTGCTCAAAGTAAGTAAAGTAATGGAGAAATGTATTGTTGTCGTTATTTGAAATGCTGCACAAGATCTTGGGCTCATTTCAGTAGCACAATGAAACCAAGCTGCAGTTTCCACAAAGGCATAGTTAGGGATGCTTAAAGTGAATAGATGAAATGCTCCTCCGTTTTCTTTTGCTGTTGCTTCATAGCAACACAACAAACAACTGCCTTCATGCTTTAGTTATGAAGTTATGAAGCATTTTTCTAGCCACCTTCCCTTTTGTGGGGGTTTGGGAGAGAGGATTTGATGATACCCTGCCTCGTTTGCAGCCATATCCCCTCTATTCAAATTGACCAGCTCTGTATCATCTTTTACTCATCTGTTTTCTCAGCTCAAAAGCCATTACACTGCAACTAATTACCATATTCAACTGTAACTTGAATAAAATGGGAAATGGAAAATGGAATGGGTTGGAGAAGAGCCCACAGTCTCTGTGAAGGATGGCTCGGACATCACATGTACAAAAGTTAAGGTGGAAGTTCCCCAGCTGGCTAACTCAGAAAGAAAGGGTGGTGAGACCCTGACTGCCTTGTGAGGCTGTCATGAGTAAAGCTGTGCAGGCTGAAATCTCAGTCTCTGCTTGCCCAAACGCTTCTGTTCCCATTGGTAACGTTTTTCATCTTTCCTACTCTACTTTTGGAGGGTTTTTCTCACCCTTTTCATCCCCTAGCTGTGTCACTGAACAGGTGAGACAATGCCTGAGACAGGCTCAGTGCCTGGCTGGCAGAAAGGAGGAGGGAATATTGGTGTTGCTATGGAGCAATGCGAAGGTTACTTCAATCCCTTTAGTATCATTTTGGCTGCAAAAGTGTTGCAGGGGAAGGCCGCAATCATCCTATTATTTCTTCTATTTTTTTCCACCCTTTAAAAAAAGGTTCTCTAGAAAAAAACCCAAAACATTACAGAAAAATAATATAAAGTGTTATAAAATTCATCCTGTATATCTGATTGCTCTATTCCACAGACATACTCAGTACATCTCTTTCTGTGGCCATCTCTGCGAGCAGAATAGTAATACAAACCAAAAGTTGTTCAGCTCCACCCATCTCTAGGCACTATATTTAAGAGATGAATATTATGGAAACCACTTTCAAGTTTAAAGTGTCATCCTGAGTGTTTCAGCCTTGGGATCTCATGCTATTACCTATCTAAATCTTGTTAGCAGTGGATTCCTATGTTGCAAAAAAAAAAAAATAAAAAAAAAAATAAACAACCCAAACAAGCACTATTTGAACTGCTGGCTTCAAATGATGAATTGATATTATCCTATTACCAAGTAGAGGTCTATAACACAATTATAGTTCTTTTTATATCTTGTTAAAGAGGATTTTAGGCATCAAAACAATTCCCAATAAGCAGATGTTCATGACACAAAAGAGAAAACATTTTTGTTTTTGTCACCCTTATGGAAGTCTCAGTCCAAAAGGCAAGGAATGAATATAGAAGGCAGAACCATACAAGTGGCACTGTGGCACTCACTGGTTCCTCCCCCATTTCTGAACTTGGCTTTCAACCTAGGCTGCCTCTGCAAGACATTTCCTTGGTTGTGCTGGAGGCTTCACCACTGTGCTCCGTGCAGCTCCTTCTCAGGACTTAGGTACAGAGTGCCACAAAAGGGCAATGTAAACTGGCTTGAAAGAGCACTCACAAATCAATTAACTCAATGAGAAGTTGAATAGGATATAAAAGTGGGCAAATATGAAACAGCCCTGTGTTCCCACTTCTCGTCTCCACTCGTTGACATGATTGCATGAAGTACCGAAACCATCCTTCAGATTCCAGGGAGCTGAAGGGATTCTTCCTTGCAGAGATTTGGAAGATCCTTGCCATGGGGTTGAGTTCTTGACATTTTCATGTATATCTATCAAATATGAAGGCTTATTCTCTCCTTAAGGGTTTGAAAACTTGGTTTTATTTTGTTTTGTTTATTTCTCATAACTCTGTTTTTCTTTTCTTTTTTTTTTCCTTTTCTTTCTTTTTCTTTTTTTTTTTTTTTTTTTGAAACACTTCAGAAGCACCGTAAACCAAAAAGAACTTGAAGGCCATAACTGACTCTAAACTGTAACATCTCCTCAGCATTGTATGGACTTCCCATGAGCTGAATGCAAGCAAACTTTCAATGAATAATCTCATCACACTTCATTAGCCTTTACATCCTTTTCCAGAGATGAAATTTCGAATGCATTCTTTTAAACTGTTCCTAGGATTTCCTTTAATTCTGTCTGTGTGCACCCTGTGGGAGTCTGTCAGTGTGCAGAAGTTTTTCACTCTCCTGCCACCTGTTACAGACAATCCCAACTGGAGTCTCATTTAGGTGACTTGAAACTGCAGAGATGTGAGCAGAAACTGAGACGTGTCCCACATTTGCTGTGAACTGGTCTGGCTGAAATGCAGATGCAAGCAATTAGAAAAAGATACACAGGCTTAACATCCTGCTTTGCTGAGTTACAGAGCACAGACAGACACATATGAAATATGAAGGATGTCTCTTTGCCAGCTTCTGAATAAATTATTAGTTACTCATCTGAATGATCGGTTTGATGCAGTTCTGGACTAGTGCCTCATGACATGTTAGGTCAAAACTGAAAGTCTGATGCCCCAAAGTACTGATGTTCAGGTTTTCATTCCAGCCCGAGGCAGAAGTTTATAGACTTTTCAAACCTGAAATTTGGTACCTTGGGATTTGAAGGTTTGTTTTATACAAGACAAGCTTTGAAAGACTGAATACACAGATAATGAGATACCCAGAAAATTCCAGAGTAGGTTTTCCACAGAATTAGTAGCAGAAAACCACATTTGTGGTTGCAATTGTCTCAACTAGAATCCCTCAGTGTGAGACAGATGATGCATGGAGAGAGTTGGGAACTGCATAATGCATGAGTTGAAAAAGAATAGTTTTTGCTTAAATGTAAGGCTGAGAAAAACTGCACAAAATTTAGGAGAGAATGAAACAAGCCAAAGCTGGTTTTCAAGGCTTTACTTTTTAGATATTTCCTCACCAAATTAATACACAGACACAATAACATGAAGCCACTGTGCATGATGAAGCCTGGCAAAAATGATGGCAATTCCCCACTTCATGGTCCATGGCATCTCCCAGCTCAGGCTGACATTTCACATCACTGATAGAAACTGCTGTGCCCTCTGCCTGAAACATCTAGAACACTGTCCTCCTCATGGATGAGGAAGGACTTTCGCTTCAGCTGCACACATAACGTGAGCATGCA
Organism: Cettia cetti; assembly: GCA_013401135.1. Classification (NCBI taxonomy): domain Eukaryota; kingdom Metazoa; phylum Chordata; class Aves; order Passeriformes; family Sylviidae; genus Cettia; species Cettia cetti. The sequence continues at coordinate 29,731 of VZUI01031941.1, forward strand.
GAATCAACTTGTGCCCACCAAGTAACATTTTTATGTTATGGAAAGATATCCAGGCCATACAATGAAGTATAAGCATTGCTTTTTGTTTGTTTGTTTTCCCCCCTCACATTTAGAGTCATTGTTGTATTATTGGATCTTTCCTTTTCACTGTGATAAATAACATCACCAGTAACAAGTTGAATGTGCAGCTGTTGCCATAAATGGGTCACTATATTGCTACTAGGAAAATATGACAGACTTAAAAGCTGAGGGTGGGAAAACACAAAATAAAACATCAGATGATTCCAAAGGCTTTTGCAATGTTGGCCACTCTTTCAAACACCATATGTTCAATATCATCTGTACCTACAAAAATTTCTGGTATTTCAGAGGCTGTCTGCAAGCTTTGCAGCATAGATGCTGTACTTTCCCTCGGTATTGCCATGGAAATGGATAAGTTTGGAGGCAGAGTAACAGCTCAAAATCTCAGCAAGCTTGGATAGTCTTTTCCCTTCCCCTTCTTTCTTTCCCAGTCAAGAACTGGAATTTGTTCTCCTGCTGCTGAAATTGTAGCAAGGGAAAGGTGGAGACCAAAAAGATGAATCTCCTTGACAAGGACAAAGACAGACCTGATCATACTGCCCATAAAATCTCAAAAACCTCATGAGTTAATCATATAACTGTCATGAAATATTTAACTTGCAGTCCACAGAGCTTATTCATTATCCCAGAAACAGCTGGACAAAGAGGTTACTATTCACGTGTTTGAATTTGGGGACAGTCCTGTGCTGTTATAATTTATTTTGACCTGGCAAGTCAGTGCTGCACAATGATGGCAAATAGGTTGCAGCAACCTTGGTGGCACAATTTGTAAAAGCACATCTTCCAGCAGTAGTGGTATGCATGCATGTATGGAGAAAGAAACTTTGGGGTGAAGGGAAGATGTCAGGGAGTTAATGAACACTTTTCCAATTCAAGTAAAAGGACAGCAATTCTAGACATGGATGATAAACAAGTTTCCACAGCAATAAGTAAAGTTATCCCCCCTCTTACTCTTTCATCACCTGAACTCTGCAGAACTGCAAGTGGCACAGGAGGTTTATATGGTAATATATGTGAGAAAAATCCTGACTGAGCAATCTGCCCTGAGTGGAGCCATAAATGCTCTGTTGCTGTGTAGTCTGCCATAATAATTCAACATTTTTCTTCACAGTTATGACTGTTCCTTTAGCAATGCAATAATTTTTTATTCCACCATAAATGCAATTTTGATAAGGCAGAATACTGAAAGTGTATTCATATTTATTCTGTATCTTACAAGCTCTATTGGAATTATTTTGGTTTTAGATTCGTCTCTTGCTCATGTATCCCAGAGCTTTCTTTATAGCACCAAACTTAGAAGTGACTTTTTCCTTGGGTTTCTTTCTGCTTTATGCCACTCACCATAATCCTCAAAATTGAGCTTGAATTATTATGAATCCCCCCCACCCCATCCCATACGGCTCAAAATGCCTTAAAAATGAGTGGAATCTTTATGAGTTCTTTACGACTGGGGAAACAGAAAACAAAGAAGAAATATTAAGTCTGTGGTCACAGAGTGAATGACAGAGTTTGGAATATAACTCTAATTCTCCAAACCAGCAAGAAGACTTAATGAGTTCAGGGCTGTGTTGTGTAGACATAACCATTGTGCTGGAGCTGGTGTGGGCACTTGTGGCAGGGCAGGCTTTCACCAGCATTAGACCTGCTCTCTAAGGCACAATCCCTGTGCTTCACCCAGTACTGGATAACAAACACTCTGACTCATCTCCCATGCCTTGCCCACTTGTATGAATTTTACAGAAAAAATGCTTATACTGTGATTGATATTTGCAGAGCTGGTTACAGAATAGGCAAGCATTAAAATATGCTGGGTAAAACAGAGGGGTAAATACAGGGGTGAAAAGAAAAGAAAATAAATTGGTCAGGAGAAGGTTATTTTTGGAAAGACATTCGGAAGTTTTATTTACGTTTGTTATTATTGTTAGACTGTTATTTATTGTTAGACATTTAGATTTGGCCAGCACAGATAACTACATACTTCATGCCCAGAACTGAGAACACCAGTGCCCTTCTCTGTGATGATTTAAGATCTGCCAGTGTTTGCCTTCATGCATAGACTTTCTTAGCAAAAATGAGCTATCCGGAAGAGGGTGTTTAATCTCACTTGAGATATTACCTTTGGGAAAGCAGAAAAGAAAGAGGATGGCCCAGCTGAGTCAGATCTGATAGGGACATGGAAGAAAATAATGGAGGGTGTCTTTATTCAGGGCTTTCTCACAAAGGCATATAGTAAAAACTAACAGTAATAATAACAAAAAGAGAGAGGGAGATTGGTCCAAAACAAGAGGGAGCGATGGAAGAGGAAATAGTCCAATGCCTTGCACTTGAATCCTGCTATGGTCAGGACTCACAAGAAGTATATCCTTGGTCATTAACTTTTATGAAGTGATGATTTCCCTTCTGGCTTCCCCCTGTCCATCAGCCCTGCAGCAGGGCTGCCATTCTCTCACAGCTGAGCCAAGCAATTGCTCAGTGTGATCCTCCAGTACATTTTCTCACTGCCACCCTCTCCCGTCTACCTAATAGCTCTGAGACAGCCGTGCTCTGTCTGACTGAATGGCCACGAATGGCCCAACTGTTCTTAGGAGGACATAGCAGGTTTTTGTGCCAAGACTTTAAATGCTGCTGTTATGTTCAGCTCCTTGGGTGTACGGTGCAGTGGAGAGCCAGCACAAAGCAGCTGGGTGCTCTCAAAGGCTCCCTTCTTTCCCTTCCTTGTGCATGTAGCTTCTTTACTTGCTATGAATCACCTGAGGCTTGTGGATGCAGCACTCTGAAAAGTGCGAGTCAGGGCTGGTGGAGGTCTCCAGGGCCACTTAGAACAGTTACTGTGTTGGTTTTCAGAAAACAAAACTGTTCTGAGAAAACTCTGACATCCCATGTTAGGTGTTTTCTGCTTTTCACAGAATAGCACAGGTGGGTCTGAAGCCCAAGTTACAATCAGTAGTATAAATCACAATTTCCTTCTTAGCCTCACATTTTTTCCACAATTCACACAATTTAAAGTATCAGACCAAAGAAGCTTCATGCTCTGTGCTTTGTAAACATTCAGGGAAAGAAAAGGATATCTCTGTAAACTGTATTCTACATAGAAGGGGTATTGACACTCCTCCTAAATGACTAAGGAACAGGGAAACAAAATTACATATTAGTAGTAGTCAAGGGATTCTATTAAAAAAAAAAAAAAAAAAAAAAAAAAAAAAAAAAGAAAACAAAACAAAACTAAAATCCCCAGAAAATGGCAGTTGCCTGATGAGTGGTGGAGGGAATGTGGATGCGTGTGTGGGACCTTGTTATCACAAACTGGTCATGCAAGGCAGTATCCAAGGAAAGCAGACACTCCTAGAAAGGAAGCCTGGGATTATTCAAAGTACCTGTATATCCTTAAATGACTCTTAGACAGTCACCAGATCTTTTATTGTCTTTGTTTTTGTCACACCAGGAGGTTTAAAATCACACTTGCGTGGCAACCAGAACGATAATGGGTAGAAGCAGAATGGGAGCTGAAAATGAGGCAGCCATCCTTAATGGCCAGAGTGCACAGAAGTGCTGCTAATATTCAGCAACTAAAAAGGGAACTTTGACTGAACAGTTTTCTCTCAGGAAAACAGTCAGTAGTTTTTCATCAAACGTTATAAAGAAACACAGATTAAAATAACAGGTTGAGCAAATAGAGAGATAGCTTTATAAAAAGGCATTTTTACTTAAGTGTCTGCCATAGAACTAACTGGGAGAAACAAGAGGAGAAGGAGATGTTTTCATACTACAGAAATCAAATGAAACCCATGGAAGAAAGTAGGTTTTTAAAGATTTAAATACATGTCATCTTTCATACATTTTTGTCGCAAAAAAAACCAAAGAAAAGACTTTAATTAGGTATTCTTTTTCAGATTCTCCTTTAATAAGAAAGTCTCCCTTTTTAGACAGAACTATTTTTACATCCTAAGTGATAAATTGGCTTCTGTAGCCTGAATTCTAAATTTATGCACTGAAAATCCGGATTTGTTTTGGGGTTTATGGATTCAAGAAATAAGTAAAGGAAAAAAAAGTAATGCTTTAAGACCTAAATAAACTAAATACTTTTTTTCCAGTGATACATTATATGGAGCCATTTGCAATACTGAAGACATAATATGAGCCAATTTTTACTCATTCTGCACCATTTGAGTGTGTCATTTCTGGGTCACTTCCTTGCTAGATGTCACTGTATATGACCATCACATCCTCCTCACTGTTCCCCTTTAACAGTGTCTCTGTGTTTGTACACAGTAGCACAGGGTATGAAACGCAGCAGGAAATATGCCTTTCTTTCTGAGATGATATTTCTCCAGCCTGTACCTGACTGATTCTTAGAAAGGAAATCATTAATCTCATGTATCCACTGAAGACCTGAGTGGCTCTTGAGGAAAAGGGGGTTCTTCTGTCACCCACCTCATCAGGAAACTCAGCACCTCCTTTTCTCCTCTTTGCTGCACTGTTCTTACACAAAGGATAAACTTCCCAGACACTTGCTGTCAAGGAGCAGCAAGCACACAGGTCCTTTCCAGAGGAATCTGGCAATAGATTGTTGGAACAGAGAAGGGAGTCAGTGATGTTAATAATCCTCCTGCAGCAGGCAGAAGCTGATACTTTAATAAATCATTAATCATTTAATAAGCATAGCTTTTTTAATACAAACTTTTTCCCTCTCATATTAAGAGAATTGCATTACATGTAATAAGAGAAAAAACCCAATTCCCATGTCTCAAAAAAAAAAAAAAAAATCCTTCTGTGGGTCATCGGAGCTGAAAATAAACCAAGCTGGCTGCCTCTGGGGATTTATTGAACTTCAAGTGCCCAGGACTCATTCCATGATTACAAAAAGCAGAAAAACTTTCAAATTTGCTACACGAGAGACTGAAACCAGGTCCTCAGTGTTGTTGCATGCTGGAGAGAGGAAAAATGGAAAGATCATACCAACTCTAGTACAAAAAGTGTCTCTGTTTTACTTCCCTAGTATGCAGTGCCCACTGGAGCCAGTGGGAAAAGGCTTTTAAAAAATTAAATCCAATTTAAAGAGGAGGAATTTAAAAGTAGCTGTGCATGCACTTCCCAAGGCCCAGCATCAGGAAACAAATGAACTCTTTGTGCCTTGAGTGTAGTGGATGCAGAAACAAAGATAATGTTAAGAAGTGGTTTTTTGGATACATAAGGAAAGACCAAAATGTATGGACTCCTTCATCCTGATTCTGTTGAGGGTGGAAGAGAAAGATCATTGCTGCAAGGAGAGAGCAGATTGAATAATGCTCTGGGAGCATTTCCAAATGTAATGGTAAAAAGTTCTCAGAAACATGGAGTGCTCTGAGCACCACACCCTTCGCTGTCCTCCCTGAGACAGCCTCTGAAGAGTTCATGCTCCTTGGACAGTTCTTTCTAGATGATATCCACAATCATGGACACTACCATCTCCACTAGACAGAAGATTTGGCTTCCTGCTCCTGACTCCTTTCCTATTCCTCTAAATTCTTTCTAGCAGGAGGAACAGACAGCCAATTCTGCACCCCCGTCCATCAAGCAAGTTGATAAAAGGTGCAGCAGTGCCCTGGGTAGGCCCTTTTTAACTACCTCCAGTCCTGGATGAAATGAAAATGGTGTTGTTGTAAGCTGGGGTTGTGCTTGGTTAGTGCTTGTCACAGCTCTCTGTCCTTAGGGGTTACACAAATATCTTTTTTATTTGTTGCAGTCAGTAAAACCTGGATCTCTGCTCCTGGCTAAGGACTTGTTGTGACATAAATACATATTATAGTTTTGGCTTTTGCAAATATTGAAGTGGATGCTATGTGCTGTGCATTATAATAAAATGTTAACTTTTGCAGAAGTAGCTATAGTTGTGACATAATTACTAAGGCTTTTATTTTTGTAACTAACTGGCAATAATTAAAATAATTCAGACATATATTAAAGTAGCTGATGTTGATTTAGAGCACTTGTGGTTAACTTCTATTTGACCAGTGCAATAGGAAGGGTGTATAAGAGGGGTTGCTGTAGTTAGCCAGGGTACCTCTGGCCATGGCTACACACCCAGCACTGTTACTTTTGCTTTATTGATTTTGTCCCTATTGTCCCTTATTAACTCTTTAAAAATTCACCAGAGGAGTGGGCTTCATTTCTCACATGTGATGATGGAAGCTGCAGGTGAATTCTGTGAGTACCTCCTAACTATTCATAACTCTGCAAGCCATAGAAGGAACACTGCAACACCTCATTTACACCCCAGATACTGGAAACAGTGGGGCACATCTACAGGAGAGTGAGAGACTTTGAAAAGAGGACAAATGAGAGATAAAGAGCAATGTATTTGTCTGTGGGGCAGCCCATACTCCTCAGCAGGGAGAGGTGTCTGATGACCAAGGCCTGCAGCTCCTCTTGTGAATATATCTGTTGTTGCTTACACATGAGACGGTCTCTGTATAAATTTCAAAGTCTCAAAATCAATGCACTGGTAAGAAATGAGGGCTAAGGCTGCTTATTTCCAGTCCTTGTCCCAACAGTCTTATTTCATTTGCTGCAGCAGGAGGCACCTTACTGAAAAAGCTGAGAGAGTTAAATGAAAAAAATTGAGGGTATCAGACTTGAAGGAAAAGAGTGGCTGATATTTTATACATTTTTATGCAATTTCATCTTTCTGGGAGCATCATGAAGATTGATTACTCAGCAGTCAGTTCTTAAGGGAATTAATAAGTAATCAGTAGCATAGTGCCCATCTGTTTCTGTATTTGATGCCTGCATGCCATAGTGCCAACCTCTGCAGAGCTGCCCTACAATCCACAACAGTGAGCTTGGGGTTACTGGCCCTGGAGAAGCAGAGTGGGGCCAGTGCGGGAAGGAAGGTGCTGATAACGTCCCTGCGCAGGTCAGGAGTGAGAGCTCCTGGGTGGCTGCAGTTCCATGATTGGCTTTGGGAGCACAGGTGAATGTGGCTCCCTTCAAAAGAGGTTCAAGTGACTCCTCTCCTGTGTGGTCACAGCTGTAAAGTGATTTAGCTTCCCTGTGCAGCCCTGGACTCGTTCAAAGAAAATAGAGAGGGCAATGGAACATATACAGAGTAGAAGAGATTTGAGTGGTAATGGTCTGAGTTTCTCTCCTTTTCCTTTTTTTTTTTTTTTAAAAAAATGAGTGTTCTTGATTGCTAAAATGCTGTGCTTGATGGAGGGAGGGGCAGAATTTGCTGTCTGTTCTTTCTGCTAGAAGGAATTTAGAGGAATTGGAAAGGAGTCAGGAGTAGGAAGCCAAATCTTCTGTCTATTGAAGGTCCATGATTGTGGCTATCATTTAGAAAAAAACTGTCCAAGGAAGATGGAAAGGACTGAAAGAAAAAAGGAAGATGTGTTAGAACTGAAGTATCATCTTTCTCACTTCAGCCCAGTTACTGAACCCACTGAAAATCTTCTCTCCTGTGTCTTTATTTTGAGAACCTCACCTCTAATAGACGATATGAAACAGTTTGGTAATGGTTGATCCAACGGGATTGCTCCTTCCTGAAGTCAGATTTCTGCACTGAACACAGCAACTTTGGGAAAAGCATTGCCCAGAAAGCAGTCTGGCTTTCATGTGAAGACATGAGGAGTTGTCTACTCATTCTCTGAGTAATTTCATTTCTAACCTGAATAAGATCTGTAGACTTGGCTATGTTAGATACCATGCATCTGGTGTTAGTAAGAAATCCCAGTTTCTGTACAGTTTCAGAGTAAAATGCAAAGTAGTCAGTGTGAAGAGTAGACTGAAAAAAATAATTAAATTAAATTCAGATTCAGGTCTAGCTTTTTCCACATTTATTTCAAAGTCTGTTGTCATAGCTACTGCAGCACAAGGCTGGCTTAGTTTGTTCACTTTTTCTTTAAAGACATGTTCACCTTTTTAAGAAAATTGAAGTAAATAAGCAAATACCTGGAGAGAAAAAATCAAAGTTGTCCTTCACACTGCCATAATTTTATCTGACTTATTACTTGGATCAGGGATAGTCAGTCTTTATCAGCTGGGAGCCCTTTGTTCCTCAGGCCACAAAACCAGAAAATAGTTCAATGAATATTAAAGTGCACTATAGAGCAACACAGTTGCAAACTTTAAAAGGGTCAAAATTCAGCATGGCTATGTCCCCTCAGTCTCACCTGTTAGCATAAGTTATCTAAATATGTTATTATGATCTCAAACTTCTGGCTTCTAGGAAGAAAATAACATTTCGATTTCTGGGCTCAGGAGGTACCCAAGGTTTAGACATATCTGAAAACATTAACCTTTAAAATTTGGCCTAACCTATGGCAGATACGTAGTATTACCTAGCTCCTTATTTATACTGCTCATCTAACATCAATCTTTTACTCTAGAATTAGTCTTTACATCCCATTATTGGACAATTAAGATGAAAGATTTTGCTTAGGTAAAATTGTGGTCTTTAGATTGGGCTGGAAGTGGGAAGTTATTGATGATTTTATTGCAGGTCAAGTGTAATTTATGCCACCTGTCTGAGTCAGCTCGTGTGCCTGGCCTGTGAGCCTGCTCCTGTATCCTTTGCCTCTCTTGTGGCCCTGCCCCTGTGCAGGACTCATTCCTTGAGGGAGTTTCCTCACAGCTTAGGGCACTTTGGCTCTTAGCTGGCTGGATCCCAGTTTACCACTTTTAAGGAGTTCCCTCTGGCCAAGAATTGCTTTTTATATGCAATATGTCAAGTAATAGGCACTGGTAGAGATCTTATCTATCATTGCTGTCATGATCTGACAGATGGGTGTCTTATCTCAGGAAAAGATGGAGAAAGGGATGTCCTGCTGTGCATATCTCTAAACCCCATGTGTCATCCACAACTTGATAACATACCTTTTTTCTACCTTGCCTGGTGGCAAGTACTTTTTTCCTTGCCCAGTGTTTTTGAGCTATCACATGAATACTTTGAATCATAATTTAGTCAGATTTTTAAATGTTCTGAAGTCCATGATTTCATATATGTGGTTTCCTAAAGTCTGCAGTGGCAATAGCTGTTTTATTCCTTTACAGGGAAACTTTTTTCTATAAAAGTGAGTGAGAAATGAGGAGGAATGAAATGGGGTGTTAATCAGCTTCAAGACAGTTTTCTAGAACTTTCAACTAGGCAATTCTCTGACAAGAGGCAAAGCAATGATTGTGCAAAATGCTTGAGCTTGCAGATAATCCTGAACCTATGAGAGATCATTTGTAAAAACTGAAATCCATGCCATATTTAGCTTTCTGCTCTCTTTCAACATGGTTATTTTAACTTGTTTGTTGTCCATAGGCTCTCTTGATGGCTTTGAGATATGTATATACTTCACTGGATCTGGACCTAATTAAGCAAATTCCATCTGGTTTTGCCCCTGGCTTTTCTGGCTGATAGTGATGCAGTAATTCATGGGGACTATTTTTTCCCCCAGTTTTTACTCAGTTCTAAAAAACGAGATCATTAACTGTGTTTTCTTGTGCACTCTTTCAAGGCACACAGAGTGGTTCTTCACACAATATACAGAGAAATGAATGTTTAATGCAGTATTTTACATATGGCAATAGTTACATGCTATATATTGCTGGCTATGAAATTACTGTCTACAAGTGAAAGTTCTTTCATTTTCTTAATTATAATGTTCTCCTTTTCTGGAGCTTAGCTCTCGTTAAGCACAATCCTAGAAACAAACACACTGTTGATTAACTGGCTAGGCTGTGCTCCTGCTATTTTGGGGGTTTTTTTTATCCAGTATCAAGCTGAATATGGCCTGTTGCTCAATATTTAATGTTAAAAAAAAAAAAAAAAAGAAGATTCCTATGGCAATAGGAAGCATGGCTGGGTTTTGTGTGTTTTGGTGTAAGGGTTGGTTGCTGAAATGCTTAATGATCAAGCTTTAAGAGCATTAATTGAGTGCTGTGATGAGGCTGGGGAGGGCAATATGCAAATACAGGTAAGCAAGCATGAAATTACCCATTGATGTCAAAGTGAAATTTTGTAGAGAAATCAGAGGTTTTGTCAAACAATCACTTTTTAAAGAAACTAACTGAGCCATGTTTTGATGTAAAACTAAAAATACTGAATGTACACCTGTTCTTTCTTCCTCCCAGACACTTTTTGTGCCTAGCATAACACGGATGGATTGGTTTCCCTTACACCTGGCTGCTCGAGGGGTGGGTAGGGAGATGGATTTAGCTGTTCGCATCCCCCTTCACGTTAGACAGCATCTCTTTAGCATTTAAAGAGCTGTTTCAGCTGTTCCTGAGCTCCCTTCGGCTGGCTGGCAGGCTCTGGTGGCAGACTCAGCTGTAATGTGACTGTGAGGCCGGGCTGGGCTCTCAGGAGGATGGGGTTAATGGCAACCCCCCCAACCCAGGGGGCAGCTCGATGCAAGCCACTTGTGCAGCACAAAACGTTCTCACCTCAGCCCCGATGGGGCTGTGGGGGTGTGTGCTTGAGTGGTGCAGATGACACTGGGAAGAAAGACAACTGTGCGCCAGGGGCCCCGCAGGCACAGCACAAGCAGCCTCCTCTCCTTCTGCAGCCATCAGGGCCAGGCCGCAGCCAGCACTGCTGGTGTATTACAAGTGCCTGAATTCAGCATGTCATGCCAGCTTGCACTTCGCAAAAACCGCAATTTCACCGAAAAAGCTTCCAAGCCAAGCGGAATGGGAAATTTTGCTTCTCGGCTGTCTTTGTGTTGTTGTATTGTTAATAAAACAGTGCTAGGCAGCTGATCAGATCTGGAAAGACAAATTTTGGATCTGTCTCCCTTTCCTTTCTCTGAAGAGTCAGTGTCCCCCATTGCTGCTCCAAAAAGGCTCCTAGGAACATCTCCTCCAGCAGATTGGTCCATGAATTGAAGAAATCCCTCTTGAGAGTGAATTTTTTAATGGTGATACAATACTAGGATAAATTGCTGCTATCTTATTTTTTCCCTCTCTGACATAACAAGATGACCAGAGAAAATTTGGGCTGCTGCATCATGTCCAGTATTTCCTCAAGCTGTCCTTTAAGCAAAATAGAATTGCTGCAAGAGCTTCTGTGGCCTGTCTGATTTAGTAGAACTAAAGCTGCTTAGGTTTATGAGAATAAATGAGTAATCTGGAGTAGATCTGGAAGGAGCAAGACAAAGCTCTCTTTGCTGGTAACAGAACTGGATGAAACATGCTGTATTTGAACTTTGAGATGATTCCTGGAGTCCTGGTAAGGACACCTTAGGCAGTTGAACTGTATTTTTCTGGTCAAATCTGTAGATGTAGAAAGTTTAATATTTCATTTGATCATTTTGAGTTAAAAAACAATCTACCTCCCGATGAACATGACTTTTCTTTGGTAGCAAACAATCTAGCTGCTTTTTCCTCACTTTGAAAGCTCAATCATGGTCTAGCATTTATGAGGCAAATTCTTAGTTGCCCCAGGCAGGAGGGGGGCTCTAAAAAAACACTATAAAGTACCAAGAGGGAGGAACAAGGAGATTTCAAGCTTTTTAAAAAATATCCCATTAAAACTAGAAAATCGTAAGTTCAGAGTCTTAAACTGAGATGATATTTCTATTTTGGAACTTTTATTAAGATGTTGAAAACAAAATATCTCTATGTGACTAGCTGTAAGTGGTTTTTACAAGCTGCTGTACCCTCTTTAAGGGGGAAAAAGGTGAGAAATTTAGTTAGACATATCAGTGATAAATCTACCAGAAATTTAATAGTATCAGTCATCATGAAGGTGGTTAATGATGAACTGTTGCAGGGTAAAACTCAAACTTTCTGTTTAATAGGTGAAAAAGACTCAGCTTTTATCTGAGGCGTTCTGAATCACCACTTGGCAAACATCCCTGAGAGCAGAGTGTAGACTGGTAGTTTAGGTGCATGAGTTAAACAGCAACAGCTCAGCAAATACTCCCCGAGTTTTTTCAGCAATAAAATATTTGGATGATTTTATGTGGGATATTTTTTAGGTAATGTGATTTGTTCTGTCACAGAAATATCCCAGTAGGTGCTCATCAATTTTAAGAGATATTTCTAACTTTATTAATATTTTGTGTGGTTGTTTCCCCATAAATTCAAATTCTTTTTCTAAATGACACGTCTCATCGTTTTTCATTTTTAATCCTTTAATATTTTGTCAAGGCATTGTGTTTTGACCTTGTGCCCCCATTAAACACCGAGAGCAATTATCACGTGTGGGACTCTTCACCTCCTGTGATCCCTGAGCAGTGTAAAGCAGTTGTTCAGGATCATTGCTCCTGTCTCTATTTCATTTGCATCTGTAAGCACACCTACTCCTTTTTAAAATAGAGCAATAGCACTCTGTCTGTGCTTAGCAAAGGCCATCTCTCTGCATCCCCAAGCTGATTTCTCTTCAGCATTTCCCACCTGAAGGTGCCCAAGGGTGGGGACTGCAGGGAATCCAATCAACCAGCTCAATGACTTAAATTCAACATCACATTACTCAGGTGTGTGCCAGCCCCTGCACAGGCGTTTTGCTTCTTTTACAGATAAAAAGGTTTCACAGCTTGGGCATTCTCTAGGGGGGCAGTGAGAAGTATGGATGACATAGGATTCTTTAAGAAGGTTGTAACAAAAGTCAGTTCATCCAATCCTCTGTTAATTTCTAGTACTGGCAGGTATCTAAATCAAAGGTGTGGTATGAGAAGGAAAAGGAGACTGTGGCATTCACATGAATAAGGCAAAGAAGGGCAGGCTGTGGATGTTTAACCAAAAGTACTGCAGAGAGCAGAGCTGTGCAGAAGGGCCCCATCCTGAGGCAGCTGGGTGGGAAAGAAATCTGCTCAGTCTCTAAGCTAATTGGAAGGGAGGAAAAGGGTAGATACAGAACATGGGTGCTTTGTGGCAGTCTCATGTGAACAGGAGAAATCCAGATAAGTTGTTAATTACCTGAGCTTTTTTCTTTCAAAAGAATAATAGCTTCACAGAAAATCAATTTTCCCAAGGAAGCAGCCAAGGGATATCCAAGACAACAAATAAGTGTACAGCCATAAAAAATGTGGTTTTGCAGGTAGAATTAGTACACTGGGGGACGGGATCTTAATGGGAAATGTTACATTAGAAAAAAAAATGCATCAGAACAGCTGAAGAAAATATGCGAAGAAAGCAGACATAAAGAAGTTCTATAAAATGCAAAATCCCAAAGACCTGCAAATAGGAAACCAACCAAACTCAGTGCACCCCACTGTTGCTAGGTACAGGGAAAGCCAGGAGTGTTGTTCAGGCAAGCTCAAAGAGATAAAAAATAAAAATAAATTTCTAACTGGTCTATAAAATCCTCAGCTAATGTCAAGGCAAAAGTAAACTACATGGCAGAGGTGAAAGAGAGGAACAATTCAGCTTGTAGCACAAATATCTGTTTGAGGTGTGGTAGATGCACAGCAGGGGAACATCACTGATATGCACAAAAGAAAATGTTGCCAGCTGGGTGCTGTGTGGCATGTGCATTGCAAAGAAAAGGCAGTGGGGAGAAAAATATGTGATTTTTCTAGATGTGTGTTTACTTAGGGCAGCCTGCTTGCCCACTGCAAAAGCTTCAAGCACAAAGCTGGCTCTCATTAGGAGCAATGCCAAAAGTGATGGACGATACTGAAATGAAGGAATTTTTGGGAGGTGATGTGTGGTTATTTTAAGAAATTATAGATGTGACCAAGACATGTGAAAAGCATCAGAAGGAAGAAATGGAAATTACCCAGTTTTTTCAAACAAATGGAAACTCTTTTGTGCTGGCTTTGGATGGTATAGAGTTTTTCTTTCACTGTAGCCAGTACAAAAGTGTGGTTTGGGTTTATGCTGGAAACAGTGTTGATGAAACAGAGATATTTTCATTAATCCTGGTCAGCACTTACACAGAGCCAGGGAATTTTTTTGCTCCCCACCAGTGATGTGCAAAAGGAGCTGGAGGGTGACACAGCCAGGACAGCTGACACCAAGTGACCCAAAGGATATCTCATGTATGGCACCATGCTCAGCATGTAAAGCTGGAGGAAGTAGAAGGAATGGGGCAGGGATATTTGCAGTGGTGGTATTTGTCTTTCCAAGCAACCATTGTGCACAACAGAGCCCTGCTTTCCTGGGGATGGCTGAACCCCTACCTGCCCATGGGAAGCGAGGAATGAATTCCTTGTTTTCCTTTGCTTGCATGCATGGCTTTTGCTTGTCCTGTTAAACTGCCTGTAACACAACCCTTGTGTTTTCTCCCTTTTACCTCTTGGATTCCCTTCCCCATCCCACCCAGGGGTGAGTGAATGAGTGGCTTAGTCTCTGGCTTGGATTAAACCATGACATTTGTACAAGACTGTAAATATATGTTTATTCCAGACTTGGTTAGATAACTGGAAGTTTACTATTTCATTTGGTTCAGCTGGGGAAAAAAAAAAAAAAAAAAGAATTTATTGCTTTTTATTGCTTTTTATTGCTTTCAAAACTCCATTTCAAAAGATGACATTTCAAGGGTTGTCTGTTGAGCAAAAGAGAGATTCCAGAGATTATACCATGTAGATTTTGCATATGGCAGGATCTAAGAGATCCTCAGGATAAAACTACTTGGATGGCTACAAAGGAAGGGAACTCGAATTTTTAAAGTGTTCTTTCTACCTCTTCTTTCTGACCTTTGGAAATCAGGTTGGAGTGATTAAACACCACTGATGTCACTCCAGCTAACCAGAAAACAAAGCATTTCTGTAACACATTAGGGACACATTGGGTGCATCTTTAAGGAGCAACTGAGACATAGAGAAGATTTTGTGAAGATAACTAAGCTTAGAAAACAGAATGTTAAAATCAGGTGTTGTAGCTGGAGAAATTATTGTTGCAAAAAACCTCTCTGGTGGGATTTGGCTCATGAGTGGAGAGGTGAGCTCTGCTCTCCTTAGCTCTTGTCACTGGCTGGAATAAACACGTCAGGGTGCTGCAGAAGGAGCATGCATTGTGGGGCTGCATGATTAAAGTATGCAACAGAATACAAAAAAAGGAATTCTCAGCATAGCAGTAGCTGAGGCTGCTGTGTTTGCTCTTGAGCCCACAGAGGTGAAGCCCAAGGTGCAATATTGTTCTGGAAAGAATTTCCAGTGGCCAATCAGTTCCTGCACTGTTTCAGAGAGATTGAAATAAAACCAGCAAGAAGAAAAGATAAAGCGTGGAAGACTCAAAGGAACAAGTGAATGAAATACAGCAACTGTTCTGTATAAAGATGCCAAAAAAAAAACAAAAAAAAAGAAAAAAAAAAGAGAAAAAAAAAAAGGTTGAGCGTTTATGTAATTGTCCTGAAAACAGCAATGCAGGCAAGATTTCCTGTAATGAATTCAGGGCAAGGTAATAGCCACATGGCCATGTTGCCATGCCATCCTCATTGTGATTAGCGGATCTGCACGTGCTCCTGAAAAATTTCAGTGGTTTTCAGTTCATCTTCCATTGGCAGGCAGAAAAATACTCCCATGGCCCAGTAAAGCAAGTGAGCAAGGCTGGAGGAGAGGCTCAAAACTTTTTCGTTTTGCAGAGCATTCAAACATCACCTTTGAGGCAAGAGTTTCACCCATGCAGTTTGACATCCTGAGCATGATGTTGTAGTCAATAACACCTGCAAACATCTCTCCCGATCCCCAGTCATGGCAAAAAGAAAGATCCCTGTATGGAGGAGGGCAGTAAAGATCCTGTTAAAATAAAATGCCATGGGTCAGGAACCTCTGAGAAGAAACTTCATAGCAGGAAAGGGAAGCTGATGTATCTGGAGTTCAGTAGCAAAGCAACTAGTCCATGTGAATTTAGGGAATATGCATCTGTCTAAGTGACAGGCCAGACACCTGAGGGTTGCTCCTATCAGTGCAGCCACAGCTGATGATGAAAACACTGGGCTGAGGTGCTGAAGCAGGCGGTGAGGAGAGCCCTCTCTGGGATGCTGAGAAACCATTAACGAGCACCCTCTGGGCAGAGAGGGCACTCTGCAATCACAGCTGCCACCACAGGGTCCTCGGGTGCCACTGATGGCCATGTGCTCCCTGCACAGGCCTGCTCAAGGAGCGAAAGCCTCGTGATGCTTCTATGTAAGATTAACCCACAGCTTTGTTAGTAAAGACACCTTCTCCCTGCCTGTGTGCCTAAAGTGGGGATATGTTGCTTATCCCCACAATAATGTCATCAGGTCCTTGTTTTTCTTCCCCTGCTTCAGATCAGCCTTAGAACACTCAGTACTCTGACATCAGCTCACTAACAATGCTCAAAAATCATGTGAGTTCCCACACAGCCCATTTTTTAAAAAAATAAATCAGAAGTAATCCTTACCTGCAGACAGCAACAGTTGATTCCATGTGGGAAGGCAATCCATGGCCCAGGCCATGATCAAAACATCTGCACATCATTGCTAACAGGCTCTGTGCACTGAGTGTCCTTCCCAGTCACTTGTGAATTCCTGGAAAGTATTGCTGCAATGCTTTCAAGCCAGTAAAAACTTGCAGGGCAAATTTGGTAAAATGGGAAGAAAATGGAAATAATGATGAAGCACTCTGAATAGTGAAAATGCTACTATTGAAAAGAATAAGAAAATACCAATTTTTTAAAAGTAGAAGAAATTTCATTCAAATGGTGGTTCCATATATTAATGTTTGACTGATATTTCACAGAACATATAATATAGTTTTTCAGTAGTGATGGCCAGGAAAGAAAATGCTGTTATTAAGAATAGTTTCAAGAAGTAAGGTGTGAAGAGATAAAAAGCATTGAATTATGAAAATTTAGAATTTTTGAAGATCTTAGGGATTAAATTAATAGGTTTATGAATATTTGTTCATAGCCTAATAGATAAAATCAACATTTAGCTGCTATTTTATGGGAAATTTAATTTGAAAGATTCTTTTCCTTCTCTCCTGCAGGCATTCATTTACATGTACTGAAATCAACTTCCACACCCTATAAATAAGCAAGTGAGTACCAGTGCTTTCCACATAAACAGAGGGGGTGTTGGCAGAAGTACCTGTATGCCAAGGGGAAAGGACACTTTAGAGACAAAAGGCACCTTCTCCAAGTGTGAGTGCAGGGAGAGGGGACTTCAAGGGCTCCTTCCCTTGTGTTCGGCCAGCTCCTGCTGAGAAGTTCAAAAGCGAGGTTCAAAGGAGAAGGGAAATGTTGAGAAGTTAGTGGGGAAGTGGCCTAGAGTGGCTGAGGGGTGACAGCCAGACCCACATGAGAGCGATCAGCTCCAGCTGCTCTGCCTACAGATTTCGGGTCTCTCTGTGCTGTGATCAGGTGCTTCCCATCTGTTCCTAATGAGCTGCCCTGCTGAGACACGTTGGACTCACTCTGTTCTTTTCCCTGCCTGCCTTTGAAGGGAGCCCTCATCACCTACTAAAATACCTCTGGACACAGAAGCCCCTATTTCAAGCTAGTGCCTACAAAATTTTCCAGACTCTGTTAAACAGCAAGGTGAATCGGGTGGAAATTAAGGAATCTATTACACACAGGAGTAGATTGCAATTCTGACTTGGAGTGTTATAACTTGATTTTGTCTTCTCTCTGTACCTAATGTACTTATTTCATACTCACTCTTATTTCAGCCTCACCATTTTCCTGCTAGAGAATAATTTGTTATCTCAGTTGCAGTTCTGTTATTCCTCAAAGCCAAGGAAGATTTCTTCCTTCAGTGCCTGCTTCTATCCAGCCCAGTATCTGAGCTATTGAATTGCATAGAAGCTGGGTTAACTGCTTTGTGTCACTTTATTTAAGCTCTAACACTTTATACACAAACTGAGTATGATATTAGAGGCAATCAACCTGAAGATAATATCTGTAGCTTCAAATAAGCACCCTATTAAGAAGAGCTTTTAGTAGTGTCGTGGTATTTGTGTTCTGAGACAGGGGAGGCTTTGGGCAACAATGTTATTGTTAGAAACTGATTGTCTTGGTTTCAATTCTGTCATTTCTCAGGGCCCGGTTGTCTTAGTTTCATCGTTGGTTTGTTTGGTTTTTTTCTTCCTCTTTTTTGTTTGTTTGTTTTGTTTTTCTTCCAGGCTAGTCTCTTCCAGCTCATTACATGTACAAGCATCCCTTTTGAATGTGAGGTAGGAAGGGCAGAACTCTCGTCTGATGTTCAAAAGTACTGTTTTCCCCTTAGCATCTATAGGAGAAGGGAATACAGGTGACCTCAGTCCCTGATAAGTACCAGCTGTGTTAATTACCCAATACAGCCTCACCCTTGATGAGTCACAGCTGAATCCAATAAAGGTAAATGTGATGAAAGGGAGTGGAGTAGCTGGGGAGGGCCATCATGGACGAGGAAGTTTGAGGAAGAGGTACCTGCCTGGAGGATCGTGAAGAAGGATTCTGAGGAGAGGGAATCCCTGTAGTGAGGTCAGTGTGGGTGTGCAGCCAGAGCCTGTGATTGTTGGAACCTGCAGTCACAGTCTGGCTGGGTAAAAGCTGCAGTCAGAGCCTGCAAACTGATCCCTGCAGGCAGAGTTCAGCAGGGAATAACCAGAGGCTGCAGGGGAAACCTACAGCAGGAGCTGCTGCAGCCAGGGTCAGGGAATGGTTGGAGTCAGGATGGCTGAGCTGTAAGGAGGAATAAACCAGGGCCCTTTTCATGCTGTGATAAACAAGGAGTCTGTGTCTCAGCTCATTTCTACCCTCCAACGAGGGCTGCTGCCATACATCCACCATGTAACCTTTTTCATTGAGTCTCTAAGCTGGTGCTTTTTTTTTTTTTTTTTTTTTTTTTTTTTTTTTTTTTTTTTTTTTTTTTTTTTTTTTTTTTTTTTTTTTGGTGTTCCTTCCCCCTCTTCTCCTTTTTTTTTTTTTTTTCCCAGCTTTGGCAGAGCTATTGACTGTTCTGAGGGGTTTTTTGTGTTTGTTTCCATTTGGAATGCTTTCCCCTGTCACACTCCCAGTACTAGAGCCAAGGTGCCCACTGGGTCTGCTTCACCCCGTGCCTGCTCAGCAATGCCTGACACAACATCCCTGCAGCACAGCACCAGCATTCCCACTGCCTTTTGCCAGAGCTGTTTAAAGCACAGCCCTCTACAGCTGGCATGGAGAGTTTGGTAAAGAGGCAAAGCCAAGCCTTCAGGGAGCTAGGGGAACTGGTAGCTTTCACACAGAGAACCAGCAGTTTTGGTTGGAAAGCTCTGGAGCTGGTAGACTCCATGGGAAGCTTGTGTGCCCTGCAGCAGTTAGTGGCCATACAGGCTCATCACTTTTTTGGTGACCTGAAGTCATTTATCAGCTTAGTGTTTCTTTGCAGCCTTTTTCAGGCTGACAGTGATTTAGCTCGATAACTAAAATTAGCCAGTGTCACTGTCACAAATACCTTGATACTTGCAGCCCAGCAGAATTAAATAAGACACCTTTCCTACCCTGTCAGGAAGGCTTTATTCTCCAAACAGACTCCTGAGTTTCTGAGAACCAAGATCCCAAGCCTGACATGAAGCCAAAGCAGTCAGTTATATCTCAGGTGACCAGAACTTCTCAGGTGCCTCCTCTAAAGGTGCCCTTGTCTTTTGATCTTGCAGTCTCAGACCTAGGTCTGAAGTACTGAAAACAAATTTCTTTATGATGGGGAGTAAGAAATATCAGTACCTTTAGCTAAGAGCCAGGGATTGAATTACCATCAATATGATTTGCCTTCCAGAGAAGGGCTGAGGCATATTGGCAAGAGAGTGTGCAGAGACCTGTCTTGCAGTCTCACAGCTTGGCTTGTGCAGGGCTTGAAGTGCATGCCCACTTCACATTTAACATTCTCTCATCTGCCAAATGCTGCTACGAGATCTTCTTGCTTTACTTTTTTTTCTTTTAAAGCTGTTATCAGTTTATATATTCCAGTCTGTAGCCTGAACATTAGTTGATCACACTACAGATTGCCTCCTGTTGATGCTACCTATTGTACCTTTCCTGACTCACATCCTGGAAAAGACTGGAGCCAGTGCCCTCAGGCCAACCCTTAGAGTGCAGCTGTTTTGCAATAGAGTTTTAATTGGACTCTTCTGACAAAAAAACACTTTTATTGCCACAAGGATCCCTTAGTTAGTGCTGAAAGTTTAGTTCTGTCTCTTTGCGCTGTTTTCTTTTACTCTGATGGAAAATAGGAAATGCATGTTTTCTTTGTTGGGAAATGAGAAGTGATAAACATTAAAAAATTATATTATTGTATAACATCTTAAAATATTTGACATTTAACAATGTTTACAAAGAATGATATTATCAACTACTTTTTTTTTTTGTAGAGCATAATTATTACTTAAGTATGTTTGATGAAAAATCAAACATCAATATATAGTTATTTAACCAAATAACCATTCAAGCATCACTGGATGCACATAGGATTAATAATTACATAGAAAAATATTTCCCTTAGGGAAAGCATGGAAAGCTGCTACATTGTTCTCTCCTCCTGTTTTTACTTCCTGAAATACTAAATTCTTCCAGTTCTGCTTTGCAAGAAGACACATTACACTTGGAATCTGCATGCAGTCAGAGGGAAAACCCTGATGGGAGAAAAGCACTTGCCATAAATTAGCAGCTTTATGAATATTTGAGTTGGTTGCACTCCTGGAGCATCCTAGTGGGTCAGCTCTGCTGTGGCTGCACAAATGTGCTTCTCTGTGGCAAACAAGTACTGTGAGAAATGGATCCAGGCTGACTGGAGGCAGGCTCTCTGTACACTGATTAACATTTGAGCATGATGTAGGGGAAGATGAAAATGAGGATAAAGGATATTTTCTGTTAAATTATAAAAGAAGGACATGCTGTATGAGTTGCCCTCCTGTAATTTTCACTGTGTACGTATGTAATGAGATAATGCGTGTTAATCCTCACAAATCAACCAGGAATATGTTAAAAATTTTTAACTCATTTCTTCCCCTTGTGGGTGGCTTTTGTTAAGATTCCAAATTCCCTGGACATACTCCTTCAAAGTAAGACTTGGAAGGGCAATAGCTATGAGTTCAACACTGTATTTCACCTAAGTTCTGAGTAATTTACAGCCTATTCCTAAGGTGTCAAAGTGTTACTACATCACCTAGAACGATATGAGGAACCAGCAAGGCACACAGATCACTATCTAATTGTTTTGTTTCCTATTGTGTAGACAGGCAGTTTTGCTTTAGAATGAGAGAGATGACGTGAAAAAATCAGTGTAAGAAGTCAGTGTCCAGTTCTAGGGATACAAGAGTAATTAATAGAAGATTAAGTAATGAAGGGCTGAAGTTCTGTGCAAAGGGGCTTGGATGACACCATGAATTTGAACTGCAGAATAGCAGAGACTCTTTCATTTTACTAGATGCAAGAGCCCTGAAATACAATTTTCCTTTTCCCAAACACTGAAGTTTTACTAATAAAGCATTGGAGTGTGTAGGCAGCCTATTCCTGTCTCCATTGTTATGCTGTGCTGAAAAGACACCAAGTCTCAGCACTGATGGTGCCAGTGAAAGGAACTGTTGTGAGAGTTGCGTATCTTTTGGTCACACTTTTAACAAAATAGCTGCTACCTTTGTAAGTCTTTTAAGCCTGGCAGATGTTCTTTACCCTTCCTCCCTGGAGTTACTTATGTTGCATCCTCTTTATTAGGTAGAGACATATATAATTCAAAAGACATAATTAGAAAATTGAATAGAAACACTTAGTGATAACTGTATTATGAATGCTGGGACAGTTATTGTGACTACATGAAGCTGCATTCAGTCTGCTTTACAATATTACTGCTTTAAATAAGAGAAATGGGCTGCCTAACTAAAAACTAGTCAGATCGGGGACTTCACGTGGCATCAGCATGGCAGCAGTGCGGCAGCCTACTTCTGGCAGACCTTTCTAGGCAACTTTCTAAAGAAGGAGGAGAAAAAGTCAAAATACACAGAATTGCTATTTTGGTTTGTCTTAAAAGGAAGCATGTGAGTGCGAGTTTATGAAGCACACAGGTGTTTGCTTTTTGGAAGAGTTTTTTGTTAGACACTCTCCCCACCCTTTAAAACTCTCCATTTAATCCTCATGTAAAATAGGACAACTTATTAATTATCAAAAAAACCCCTTCACAGGATGGAAAACTCATTTTGCAGAAATCCTTATTAGCCATATCTTCTCAGTGTAGCAGATCTTTACTTTTCACGTCTCTTGACAGCTCCCAGTCTGACAAAGGAAGCTTAGCTTCCCTGAAAAAAAGCAAATCCATTTTTTTGGGATTCCAATTAACACGCTGACATTGTGTTATAGAGCTGGAGGTGTATGAAATTATTCCCTGGGAGTTTACCACCACTGGGAAAGGTGATTGATTCTGCTACCTGGAGGAAGTAATAGATAATGTATTAAGTAACACAGGGATGGTTTGTTTTGTTCCCCCTAAGCAGAAGACAAATTCCATCTTCATTTTAATTTTTACATGAGAGGCAGCACCACACAGAGGCACAGCTGCAAAGCTCAAACTTCTGCTGTTCCATATTGGGACCCCAGTGAAGCAGAACATTAATCTGTACAGCAAACAAATGACTATCATTTACATAATTACATTTAGTCACCATTTATAACATATTCATAAGTGCATGAGTGAGAATGATGCATTTGCTGTGTAAGGCATAAAAATTGTGGATCAGCCTGGGCTTTGCCAGGACAAGAGGAGTAACAAAAAGAATTAAATTTCCAGTGTTAGAAAATTCACACTTGTGATTTTTGAGTCCAGCTGTCCTTACCTGTCCTTTCTGGTCTTTTTTTTGGATGGGCTTTATTTCTGTGAGTGACTGTGGGCTGAGGCTCTTTTGTGTAAAAACTATGGTAATTCTTACAGTGATTTGGGGGGAAAAAAGGCAAAAATATGTCTTTCTCCAGAAATGTTTCCATTAACAATTCCTGATTTACTTGAAAATGAAAGAGAGTGACTAGAAATTAAAGGGACTTCCAATGAATGTTTTTTGTCTTTAACTATAGCCCTTATGATTGCCATAGTTGCTTGCACTACACAAGAGATTAAATGGCAGAGAGTAAAGCTTTCATAAAGTTTTAAGTAAGTCCTCCTTCCCCAAAAGAGAATCAAATAAAAATCTTAGCCATCACTTTTATCCCTACAAATGCTTGCTTTCTCTGCTTTTACTTTTTCTTATTTTTCTTGGTTTCACTTTCTTTTTTTCTCCTTTACTCTCTTTTTTTTCCCCTCCTGATTTTTACAAGTCAAAAGGGAAGCAGTCATACCACCAAATGATAGGACTGGTAGAAATTCTGTATAAATTGCTTATATCTCAGTCTCCATATTTTATGAATTTTCCTGTAATTCTGCCACTTTTTGAGCAATTGGACAACTATTTCCAAGAGGGTTTTTTTTGTTGTTGTTGTTTTTCACTTCAGTTGTTTCTCTGTTTTGGTGTTCTCACATGAATTCTTTACTGTAATTCTGAAGACCATTCAACTAGAGCTCAGATTTTGGAGAAAACAGAAAATTAGATGATATAAAAAGCACCTCATCTGATATAATCAAAACCAAAAGGCAACATTCCACTAAAACAAGTCTTTTGTTTTCTCCTTGAAATTAGAGCCCTGTCAGATAATTCTCTGCCCAGAAAGAATCAGTCTCCTAACCAGTATTTTTGTGTGTGTGGTGGGGTTTTTTGACTGGTTATTTGTTTGGTTTGGGTTTTTTCCACCCAGCAACTTGCTGAGGGATTATGACCCATTTAGAGAGCAGATCAATGGCACAGCCAGGAGTAAGTAGCATGTTGGAGATTTTGCTCTCTTTTCCTGCCTTTGCCAGGACACTTGGCTGGCAGGGTGCTCAGAGGTCGCATGTTCAGCTCTGGGGGTCTGAAGGGCTGGGTAGCAAAGAAAAGGATGGAGTCATAAGGAGGTAAATCTTTATTGAATGGAACTACTTAGAAGGCTCTGGGGTGAAAAGTCTTGGTTTAGGCTGTACAGGATTTCACTTGTCCACTTTGCAAATCAGCAAAGAGCCTTAGGTGCTCATCTATCCCCTGAGTAGTGCTGCATTTAAACACGAGGTGAGCAGGAGGGCTGACAGTTTTCCTTTTGAATCAAAACCTTAGACTCAATTCAGCTTTGGGAAGGTTGCCTGCCAGGAGTGCTAATATTCCTGCAACTCTGAGTTACTCATATCTTTTCAGACTGTTGTGTTCAGAGGAGACGCAGTCAAAGAAATCCCGAAGAGAGCTTTTAAATGCAATAGCACTGTTCATTTCCAGCTCCCACACATTTTATGAAAAATTAAATGCAATAGTTTCGAGAGTAATTTTCATGCAAATCTACTGCATTCTTCATAAAATAAAATAGGTGCATCCCAGTTGCACTTCACATGACCTCTCTGTTTTCAGAGTTTTAAAATCCCAAAATCCCGTAAGTCTTCATGCATTCCTAAGCACTGTCTTTGGTTGGGGTTTTTTGGTTTTGGGGGGTATTTTTGTCAAAAAAGGTATGTTGTGAGAAGAAAAACTACTCCTCAATCTTTTTTTTCCTTTTTTTTTCTTTTTTTTTCCTGGGAACTAAATTTAGTAAATTAAAAAGACACATCTTGGAAATGAATTTTCAGTTGGTGTACATTTCAGGCTATTGATACTGTGGGTTTCTTTTCTTCAAATGCAAGTAGTTAATCTGTGGGGGAACATGAGAAAAGTTCTGTGACCTCTGGATTACTTCTGGCTTCAGCCTTTCTTTGCTTAAATAAATCTTTTGCCTTTGTGCAACTCTTACTAGCTCTCTGGTAGTTCCATGATATAATGTCGCTTTATGCAAAGCAGGACATTATTTTTCCTTTCCTTGTATTGGTTCCCCTTGTGGTTAATCTCTGGCCAAAGGCAAGGAATGAAGTGGTTCCACACTGAGTTACTGCACTCTGCTGTAAATGAGGTTCCAGTGAAGGATTTGGTGCTTGCCTCTGGAGTTTTTGTAGGGTGCTCCTATTTATCCTTTTGTTTCATTCATTCTGATCTTGGGAGCTGCAGGCATTTCTTCTGACTGGCCTCCTGGCTGTATGACTGGTCAGGACAGCTGAAATTTGAACCATCAGAGGGTAATGAAAATCATGAAAATTCAGGCCAAACTTTGAAGACATGTTTTCCTTAATTTAGTTCTCAGTGAGGGGTCAGATGACTCCTGGCTTTCCTTTCTTGAATATTGTCCCAAAAAAGACTCAGGCAAATATTTATAGAGTCCAAACTTTGTTAAAGCTTATAAAGAAATGCATTGCAAGCCATCTATTCTCTCTGGACTCAGGCCTTTCTGTCATATGTGACTGATATGATACCTGATACAGAGGAAATGAACATTTCAGAGATGTCAGGGGCACCCTGGAAAATGTCAGAATTTAGAAAACACTACCCAAACAAGTGAAAAGGATGAAAATGAGGTAGTGAAGGGTAAGAATAGATAATGGAGAAGGCTGAAGGAGTGGGGTAGACATAACATTACAAATATATAAAAGGCTTCTCTACATGGAGAAAAACAATCTATGGAGAGAAGAGTTATATTGTGGAAATTGCTGTCTGATGGAAATGGTAGAAATTTTGTCACCGAAAATCCTTTTAGGGAGAGTTAGGTCAGAAAACAACAAGGTTTGGAAATGACAATCCTACAGTTCAGTCTGTTGTGGACCCCTTTACCCCATGACAGCAATTTCTTTTCTTTTGTCCTTGCCTCAGGTGCTGCATCTCTGTCTGGGTTGTGCTTGATCTCAGACATGTGGTGAAATAGGATTCATCGTTATTAGAGGGGGAGGGATTGCTGTGGCTTCCATAAGCTGTGGGAAAGGATCTAATGGGAATTATTCAATTTGTTTGTCTAAAATACCATGAAATTTCCCCTTAGAACTACTCTACAGGGAAATGTTTCTTTCAGAGAATCTTAGAGCCATAGATTAAATAATTATACATAACTTTAGCTATTACTAAGTTCAAGTAAAATTTAAAAAATAGGTAAATACTTTTTTTGGTGGGAGTAGTAGCAATTAGTTATAATAGAGACATATTCCAAATGATCAGTAACGTTATAGCTTAATACTGGGTAGTGAGTTGTTTTACTACATGTAGTAATGTGTTATTGGAAAATAGAGATGCCTTTCAGCATATGCTTGTGTCAATGAAATTGTATAAAGATCCCTAATGCCAATCAACCTGATCATTTAGTGCTAATAAAAAGCTATCTTCTCATTTTTATCCACTCTGCAGTTACTGAACTGTTTCAATGGGAAGCTGACAAGCCCCTTGGAAGCAATAAAATAGACAGGTTCTTGGAGTTCACATTCCAACCCAGCCTTCTATGTCTCTATAATCTTTAACAGGTTTTAGAACCTATGGGATTTTTAACTGACTCTTGTAAAATTGATACACAGCTGTGAGGATTAAATAACACTCGGGGAGAAACCCGTTCTCAATCCAAAAATGACCAGATCTGGAATGGTGGTGATATTGCTCAAAGAAATAAAGGGAAAAAATGCAAAGAAAACATATTTTCTGGCCATTATGAAAGGGATCTCCATGATGAAGAGACAACATCTGTACAGCACAAGAGAAATCCAGACACGTAATTTCCTTCTGTGCATCAGTGTGCTCAAGCCCTGCCAAGAGCCCAGTGTGGCACTTTGGGAGGATAAGAATGAGAGGAGGAAGGAGAACATCGTTTAAAACACTGCTTAGGAGGATTTAGTCTTCATTTCCTGATGACAAGATAAACATTGTCTTGGCCAATTCCTAAAACCTAAAGTTTCTTAGAGTATGCCAGCACCCTGATAACCAACTCACACCTGTAACAAATACTGTGGGATGGCTTTTGGTTTTGTTTGCAGAATCTAGGACTTGGCAAAAAATAATTAAAACCCCCAAACATGAGAATGACTAGGAAAGGCTTACAGATTCCTGTAAAGCTACTGTGGTAGATGTGGGGGAGCAGAGAAAAAGAGTGAATTTACCACACAGTGGAGTGATTAATAATATCATAATTTATGCAGGTGCTGTGGCAACTCCTTGCCTCTGAGATTTGTGAGCACAGTCTGAGTTCAGCAAGGGAAGTGAGCTGCTCATCAGTCAATGCAGAGGGAATGTTAGCTTTGTCAAATCTCTGGGAGTCGTGGCAATTTTATAATCCAATCCAACCTGCAGCATGATGCATCCAAGAGGCATTCTAGGAGCTTGCCTAGGCTTTCCTTTCTTGTAACTTTGAGGAAGAATAATCTGTTTTGCACATTTCTCTCAGCACTGTTGCAGTTGCACTTTTTGATGTGGCTATGGTGGCCATCTCAAAATTTGGGGTCCTTTTTCTCCAATTTGCCCAAGTGGTTCAGATCATGCTTGCTTTACTTAGATCATGCTTGCTGTTTCCTTACCCTATTCCACAGTTATATTCTAGCAAACAGAGAGCTGTGGAAAATGAGTAGAACTTCAAAATTTACACTGATATGCAAGTGCTGTCTGTCAGTCCTACAATGGCCATGAAGAGAATAGGGCCTGATGGTTGTTCCTTTTACAGTAGCACAGCTCAGAGCTTATCTGCTTCCCCTCAAAATGAAGTTACAATGTGATTATCGTGCTTGATAGCAGTCTGAAATTCATCTGTGATAAATCCTGACTTGATGTGCTGTGCAGCTTCAGTCGAGCCCTGGCCTGGCAGAGCTCAGGCCTCTGCCCTCTTTCTATCTGTCCATCCAGTCTGTGCCCACCTCAGACACATCACAAAACACCAACACGTTTACCTGTTTCAGTTTCCCTTTGTTGTCTTTTGACTTCAGACCCTGCCCATATCCTGCTCTGTATATTGAAATATTTCCATTTCAGATCCTAGTACTGAGAAGGTACATGAATTATTTAAGGAACCAAGTGTATGCAGTTGGAGTAATCACAAAACTCTTCAGAAGCAGAATACCTTTTTTATTTTTTTGAGTTTCAGTAAATGCTAAAAAAGATCTTTTCTAACAAGATGGCAAAAATGTATGCATCATTGAAAGAAAGCAGTAATTCAGCAACAGTATGATAATAGAAATTAGAAGTTATCTTTCATGATACATAACGGGAAATTGTGAACTTTAAAGGTCACATGACAGACTGATGGAAGATGATATAGTATATTAAGTAAATGTTTACTGCTCTGGAGGCCTGCATCTCTTGCTGATTCTGAGGCTTTCTTCAGCCCCAACACACAGTAATTGCCATTTTCACAAAGTCCAGCTTATTAGAGTATCTGAATGTGTCAGGGCCATGGAGGGCACATTGCAGCTGAAAGATCAGTGAGAAAACAGCTTCCCAGTAAAAGTACCCTGTAATTGAAAAGAATGACTAGTTACAAATTAATAATTTGCCTTCCCTGGAAATTACTGGGTGTGATTACACTTCAGGCCTGTAGTCATTCCACATGCTGTTGGCCAACATTTAATGTTTGCACACCATTATCCCATTAAACCAGAAGAAAATCTGACAGCAGACTCCTGTGATGCTACTTGGTGTGCTTTTCAGAAAGGGGATGGCCAGGCTCATATGGA
Organism: Cettia cetti; assembly: GCA_013401135.1. Taxonomy (NCBI): domain Eukaryota; kingdom Metazoa; phylum Chordata; class Aves; order Passeriformes; family Sylviidae; genus Cettia; species Cettia cetti. The sequence goes on from VZUI01031941.1 coordinate 58,244, forward strand.
AATCAGTTTTGAATGCTGGAAGAGGTTGATCTTTTTTTTTGCATGTGGGCAGTAAATTAAATCAGTAACAAACAAGCCTGAGGCAGTGTGCCTGTCCAGGTGACAGGATAAGCTGGGCACATGATAGTTTCCCTTGAGTTCCACAGAAGTGGTAAGGTGGGCAAGTGTCCTTGGGGCATTGCCTAGAGATTGTCAGTGAGAGTTGTACCAAGTCTCCACAGCACTGGGCAGTCAGTTTGAGGTGCTGTCTTTAAGGCATCTTTTACATTATGAAGCTTGATATCCATCCAGTTTTTGTTGCCAGAGGTCAGGAGACAGACATGGTGCAGTTCACTCAGTAACCTCTCAGCCTGGAAGCTGTTATCCTGAGCCCTCACCCTCATTCCCAAACCTTCCCTGCCTTTTGTGTGACACCACTGTGAGCTACAATAAAAATGCTTTGCTGTTCATCAGACTTCGGGAAAACTCAGTGGTGAAGGTGCAGTGTGTCTGTCCTTGAAACAAATGCTGCCTTTAGTATGGAAAGGATATGGAAGCTTCAATTAGATATTTGTTTCCTTGCTTTTCCCATAGGGCACCAAGCCCCCTGCCAGAATAAGGGAGTTAGAAATAGAGAAGTTGGATTACAGGCACATACTGCAGGAACTTCTTCAGGGCTGAGTTTGCACCAATGGAAATCCCACAAGTCCGATGACAGTTCAGTATGGTTGGCATACTTTGACATTATGAACCCTCAATATAGTGGTTTTTATGACCTCTTATGGTTTTAAGAACTGTAATTGCATTTAAATTTACTAATTTACTAGATGTAAACCCAATGTTTAAAACTTCAGGGCCTGCAAGCTGAAAGAAAATTCAAAGTAGAACCAATTTCAACTGAAGGGGCTTTTTCCTTGGGAGTTAATGCACAAAGGAGGAGGCAGCAATACTCTCTCTTAAGGGATTCTGAACAAGAGAGGAAGAAATGCTTTGGCTGATTAGAGGCTATTCTGCTCACTGTGGGAGGAAACTCTGCTGCCTCAGACTGATGTTTAGTTGCAATGACAGTGTGACCCAGTCTAATCTCAAGTCTATAAACCTTTTATCTGTACAGGGATGCTTGCTGCTGAATCACAGAAAAATAGAATGGTTTGGGTTGGAGGGGAACTTAAAGATCATCTGAGTCCAATCCTGCTGCCATGGGCAGGGAACCTTCCACAAGCTTCACTGCCAAGGGAGGAAAGGAATGCACAAAGAATTGACCAACCAGTGCTGAAGTGTGTAGGGCCAGGGAACCCTCATTTGTCAAGTGAGCTTTCATTGACTGAGCTGAGTCCAGATTCCCCCAGGAATTTTGTCAATAGTGCTTGAAAGCATAGCTCCAAGCACTGCAACGTGTTTCCTCAGGAGCTGAGTCCAGAGCCTTTGCCACCTTGCCTCTGCTGTGTTGGGAGCACGGCCAAAAAGACAGGGAGGCATTTAGTTTAAATATGTCTCTGCAAACTAGATTCATTAAAAATGCTTCCTCTGATTGCCTTGCTGCAGCTGAAGCCATCAAACTGCTGCATCAAGCCTGTGGCACAGCCAAAACTCTCATTCAAAGCTCTGTTGGCCTGGCACAGAGCATGGCTTTCTATTGCTACCTACCCAATGGTGCTGCCTTACTTCCCACCTGCTTCCCAGGAGGACTTTCAATGAACTCTTTACCACCTTCCTGCAGGTATCAGCACAGGAAAAGCCTCTGATTTTCCTCAGATTTATATTATTGAGGAATAAAAGGTGAATACTGCAGTGTGGCTTGGGTACCTGGGCAGCCAACAGCACTTCTCACCCCTGTGCAGACAAACCCCTGAAGGAATGTGTATGCCTGTGTGGATGCTGCCTGTCTGCCCATCTTCTGTCGGAAAATTGGATAAAAACTCTTGGCTGTGACTTGGAGCACATCAGTAGTCAGAGTGAGCTCTCCCTCAACAGCCTTATCCTTAGGCACACTCAGCTGTACACGGAATTCATGGATGTTTTAGCAGTGCAATCTGCTTCTGTCCCCACCCCACCAAAAGGCTGGTGTTTAAGGAGCTCTTTCTCCCACTACAAGCAAAGCTCAAGGATATGCAATAAGGGGAAATCTATCTGAAGTAATAGCAGGAACCTCTATTGAAGCTGGTCCTTTCCTTCATTACCTTCTGCTGAAGCTGTGATTATCAAGATTTAACTCATACTCTATCGAAGTTCTGTACTTTTTCCTTTTTTCCCCCCTCCTTTTTTCCCCTCCTGTCACACACTGAACTGAAGCTTTGCTGAAAGTTATTTTGGGGGAAAAGTGTTCAATATTTCTATAGTTTCCACTAGATATGAATGAATTCAAAAGGTTAACAGAATAGTTTATTAGTTTAGATTGTTCCTGTTCCTAATGGTTTCCTTTTTGTCCTCAGCAGCCCAAATTCATTTGTTTTAACAAGTCTTTGACTAGATATCAAATTGTATTATGTTTTATAGTACATTAACTTGTCATTTTTAACCAGTAGTTTGCAAATTGAGTAAATACATCTTATAAAAAGCATAGAAATACGTCTGGTATAAAACTGATAAACAGACATATTCTATTGAGCAGCACCCCATCCCTGTCTACACAGTTCTTTCTTTCAGATCTGGGCAGACTTTAGAACTTTGGACCTGTATTGTGATGCAAACTTTTAGAATATTTTCTGGTTTTTTTTAAGATAATTCTTTTCTCTTGAAAGCCTTTCCCTGCTTATCCCTTTCCTTTTTTTTAATATTGTATTTATTTAGATGTCAAGCTATATTTATAATTTTGCTTCTGTTTTCATTATTTACTACATTAGCAACTACTTGGTTAATATCTTCCCACACAAAGTGCAAGTCAAAATATTCAAGTGAAAATGCAGATTGGATTTTTTTCTATTTATGTTATGAAGAATTAAGCCTTGAAGGCAGGAGGTAAATTATTTGAGTAGGTTACTTAATCATTGCCTCCTAAATATAATTAACACATGATAGTTAACTTCTATGGTCAATTTTTAGTGCTAGAAGATCAGTGTTAGCAAAACTGGAGCTTTCTCTTGCAAAATCTCTTCCCAGTTACTCTGTCACGACTCTGGATTGCATCATCCCACAATTCTTATGCTCAAGAAACCAAGTGTGAGCCAGATCCCCAGATAAAATAATACAGGCTTCCTTACTGGACACCTTAGAAAGATATAGTGAGTGATTACAAATATTTATTATTGAAATTTCTCCTGACCTTCTGTTGATCACCCTCTACAATCATTCTAACACAGATAAAATCTCTATTGTCCATGTCTTATTTGAGTGATAAAGCAGACTCCCCTTGGCTGCAGGGTACACCGTGGATATTATTTCTGGGATTTCTTCCTAATCACATTTTTTGTTTTCTTTCACACTCTTAGCTTGCATTGTGTTAAACTCTACTGGGAAATTCTTTAAAAACAACAGTCTTCTGCCTTTATTTTCCAAATATATATATATATGTATTTTAACAGGTGGTTTCCCCTTCCTTCTTGTGGTGTCATGGGGTGACAGCTTTGAGAGGACGCTAAGGAGACTGCTCACATAGGAGAATCCAGTGCATTTTAGTTTCTGGAAGAGCTAAGGCAGGAAAGTCACTCATTCTGTGTGGTTACACATTTTTATAGAGCATTATAGGTCTTCTGTTACTAATTTGAAAGCTCAATGGTTTGCTTTTTGAAATAAGTACTTTGGATAAACACTTCTCACCCTTGTAAGTTTTCCATTCCTTTGACATACCAGACACAATGAATAGGAAGACATTTTTCTGTGAGTGAAGGGGAAAAAATGCATTCTATACAGCTTTTAAAATCAGCAGAAGGGAATTTGTCAAAACAATAGAACCATTTTTTTAGGGGAAAAAAAAAGGGAAAACCCCCCCCCAAACCTCTATACTCTGCAGTTTTTTATCATAAATAAATCATAAATTCTGTGCTAGAAAACTACAATTTTTTCATACACTTGTGCCTTCAATCATCATTGTGGAGTTTTCCTTATGGTAGCACAAAGTGATAGCCCTCTTTCCTCTATTTGCATCAATTTATTTTCACATGTTCTGAGATAACATGTGAAACCTCTCCTACTTTTTTTACTTAGTTAGCAAATACAGTGCTCTAGAATTCAAATAAGTAACACCTCTCCTGCAACAGCTTTCCAGTTCACTGCAAATACCCACCACTGCAAAAATGAGAGCACAGGGGGGCTGGCTTGTTTGCTTTTACGTAAAGCCAAGAGTTCTATGTATATATCCTGTGGATAACCCTGCCAGTTAGAAACAACAACAACCTGCCTTTCATTTGTCATTTGCTTGCTTCTTCCAGAAGGTGGATAATGGTGAAAGAGTGGCCTCTTCCCCCAGGTCAGAGGGGTGGTGACACTCTTTCCATGCCCCCCCAGTGGCAAGAAGGACATGTTTTTGTTTGCCACCTGGTTGACCTCAGAGCACGTGGGATTTGGGCAGCAAGTTGGCATTTGTCACTTGTTCCTTCCTAGGTGAAGTCTAAGAGGTGGCACAGCTTTGAGAAAGGTGACACAGGAGTAAAATCCATATGAAAACAGGCCTCAGGCACCCACTGGCTGGGGAGCAGCACAGTTTTCCCAAGAGTCAATGTTTTGTGTGTTGCCTCTGAGTGGCTCATAAATGAAGAAGTTCTGTAAATGTTCAGGGTTGAAAGGAAAGAAAGAGAATCCATAGATGCAACAGTCTTGGAATGGAGCCTTGTGTCTGTTTCCCAGAGTTTCCCTCTGGATTGTAGTGGGACAGGGTGGGTGAAATCTGCACTGCCTTTGGTCGGCTGGTTTAGGGAGTGCTGCAAAATACCAAAAGTGTGGGTTTAGGAGCTGCCCCTCACTAAATTCACCACTTTGTTGTGCAGATGTGCAACTCTATTGAACAAAAGACAGCTGGAAGGTTTGGTATTTTTTTCATTTTGTACATACAGGTATGGAGAGAGAAGGAAAATTTTGTTTTCAAAGGAAAAAATGCATAGGGCAGTGTTTCTCAGCTTGCTGAAATTTGCACATAAACACAGACGTGTGCATGCACAAGCCATTCCATAGCTTACGCTTCTTTGTGATACAACCCTGCATCTCCTGTAAAATACTTTTTTTATTACAGTAAACTTGTTAAAGAGCATTTTCACTCACTTGGGGAAATGAGGATGGAAACACTGAGGGCCACAGATCTCCTAAAGTATTAAGACAATCCCATTACCCTCTTTTCATGCACTTTGGTTTTAGCAGCAATCTCTTGGGCTGAAGTGGAGGCGGATGTTGACTTTTTTTGTTTGGCATTTTTTTTAAATCATAGAAAGGAATTTCATTTTCAGAGTTTGAAACTGAGAGATTAAACTCCATGTACATTTAAAGATCTATCTTCAGCTATAAAGCTAATTCTGCAATAAAAGGTGGTGCATGTCTTATGTTACTCCTTTCTAAAATTTAATTTCTCAGTTTATGGAACCTGAGGGGGATGGAGGTGTGCAATGCAGTGTGAGAGGATAGCTGACCAGGGTGGAATTCATTCTGGGTTTATATCCTTTCTCCATCTATGTGACCCCTTTGATTGCAGCAGTCATGGCAGCATGTGACTAGAGGAACATGTTTGTACAAATTGGATTATGTAAAGTAAGAATTCTGGGGCATGAATTTGTATGGATTATTGCCAGAGTGAGATCAAGAACTCCCACTCTTGTACCTCCCTCTGTTCTTATAGAAGGTGTAATTTTGGCAGTATTGGATATATAGGATAACAGAAAATGTGTATTTTTATAAAAGCACTGTACATCCCTGTGGGTTCAGCCTGTTGCATGGCCCTGGCAAACAGATTTGTTTCAGATTTGTTCTGGAGAGTCTGTTGCTGCAAGAGGGCTCAGCAGTGTGGTCTTGGCCCATTTGTCACAGCTCCTCAGGATAAGTGACTGTCACAGCCTCTGGTGGACACCTGCCTGCTGGCTCCTGGCCAAGGTCATTCCGTATGTCATTCCCAATAAACCTTTCCTGTGATGCTGTCACAAGAGAGGGGTTGGTACCTTGGACAGGCACTCACATCTGGGATAGGACCCAAAATTTTTGGTTGTAAGTGCATTGACAGGACACCGAATGTCTCTGAATTATGCTAAATTTCTATTCTATTTTGTTGGCTGTGCACAGCCTACACAAGCCCATGGAAAAAAGATTTTCTATTTAACAAAGTGGGAGGTTTGCTTTTTTCACTCCCTGCAGAAGTGGACGTGGGTGGATTTCAATACGTGGGCAGTTTTCAAGGATCACAGAGGCACAAGAACTGAACCAGGGGAAGACAAGGACACACCACCAGTCCATTCTCATCCAAGCAATTTTGACATGGTGGCCACAGCACCTGGATTTGAGTAGAGGGCAGTGACCCCCTTGTTTCATCAGATTGCTAATCATACCTTCTATTTACTGTGTCAGCTGCAGTACCTGATGGATATCAAACTTTTCACATAAAACCATGTTAGACCATCCTGAATTATATTCTATCATAGCCCTGGGGAATATTAATCACCCTTTCATTACATTTACGTCTGAAGAAGCAGGAATCCATTATTGTAATTTTCAGCTAAACGTTATGGAGCAACAATGAGATTGAACTAACATATACTTACTAATTAGCACTAATGGTAATTAGGAGGAGAGGAAAAAAATTTGTCAGTAATAGTTTTTTTCCCCATATGATTCTGAACAGGGTAGCACAGAGCTATCTAAACTACCTTACTTTGAATGCTTTCTAAAAATCATTGCTCAGCATTTCAGAAGTGAAAGTTCTTTCCTTGTGAAATACAGGTCAGATTGTATTAGACTGGGATCTAATTTAATGTAGCTCCTACTACTCCCTTAATTTCCCAAAGCACTTTACAAAGCAATAACAGGAACTAGTAGTGTGATACAGAAGCAGGTAAATCTATAACTTATTTGCAGTGGGCCAGTTCCAGGCTTGTTTTTAGCTTGTGTGGCTCCACTACCTGTGGTGTGAGACTGATTTACACTAGTTAGGATTTGGTCCAATGCCAATGGTGTGTACATAAAATGGCAAAGCATATGAAATGCTATTTTAAAGAAAAATGAAAGGTTAGGCAGGAGAACCCATTTATTCCTATTACTTTTTACAGTTTCGTGATCCAACACCCACAGAATTTAATAAGAGGTTTTGGCTTGAGTCCCATGTGAGCAATAAGATCCTAATTTTTTCTCTGAAGGACACTAGCAAAGGAGATTTCATTAAATGTCCCATACACTGCAAGCCACTTCTATAAGTGAAGGTGTGTTGCAGGTACAGAAAAGCATGTGAAGAACACTTGTCATTATGTTTCCAGAAGAGAAAGAGAAAACAGAGTATTGTTTCTAAAATGATTTGTTTGTCACTGGCACTTAGCACTCCAAGGGAGAGACTAATTTGAGGACGAGAAGTTCATCTGCCCAGGTAGTTGCCTGACGTACTTGCAGAGTATCTGTAGTCTCACTGTCTTTGCAGACCCTCCCTTAACAGAGATCAAGGGTTGAATGAGTTGTTCTTCACACCAAAATTAATTTTATTTTTTTGCCTCTCTCTATTTCAAACATCTTTTCCCATGGAGGGCAGCAGCTGCACATCTTTACTTCAGGTGCCATTGGTGTATACAATCCCAAGGCTCCAGTGGGTTTTTTTTTAAGGCTTTCTTAGCTTTTTCCACCGAATGAAAGGCTCACAGATCACAACTCTGCCTTCTGATGCCAAAGCAAATCCAGTGGCCACTGCAGGTAAACTGGAGTTAACAAATTACTTGTACATTCTTTTGGCCATCGGATATGTCAGGTCTGTTTGCTTGGCACCCTCTGAAAATCTTGTCCTTGACCCCTGGTGCTGTTGATATCTGAACCACATGCCTTCCTTTTACTGTTTGCACATTTTATTTCTTGAAGGGACAGCATGACCATAAGTGTACCACAGGAAAGAAATGTGAGCCTTGTTTAGGGATTATGCATAAAATTAGTCTGATCATGGATTTCTTCAGTATTATGTGTACATAACAATCTCCCTCTAGCTGTACTTAAGTTCAAACTTCCTGGTTTAAAAATAAGGTTGATATTATTTCATTGTATACTTTATATTTTGCTTTTTCATGATTAAAATTTCTTGGGATGGAGAGTTGCTTTTTCTGGTGCTTTTTTCCTAACAGTGTTGTGCATTTTCTACACTAAAGCACTGATTCAAAAACATTTTTCTTTTTTAGAAGAACTAATATTTTCATTACTTTTCCCTTTCATATATGCAATTTCTGCTTAATAATACTTTGTCCAGCTTTCCAAGAGTGTTCTCTTAGCACCTATCTTTAGCAAATTGGAAAAGCTGACTGACTCTTTCAGCATTTCAGCTGGAGGCTTTGGAAGTACTGATTATTTCAGCCTCAGCTTTATCAAAATATCTATACATTCAGTCAAAAAATATGCAGCACTAGGATCTACAGCACTGTTAGGTCTCCAGAGAAATGGGAAGGGAAGGAATCTCCTGTGGGAATTCTTCATGAACAGACAACAGCAGCATATCAGCTATTTTAGCTACTTCTTTGCAGACGGTTTGACAATCTGTTGCAAGTTATACCCCAAAATGCAGCCTTCCTTCTCTGCTTTTCTTCAAGTGATGATGTCTCCAGATACCTAGCTCCAAAAAATATTCCCCTTCGATCCACTTCAAATGACTCTTTTTGTGTGATGAGCTTTCTGCAGATGCCCACTGATCAGCAGGATGGCTCCAAATCCTATTATAATCTACCAGGTAGAAATAGATAAATCTATTAGCCCAGACTGGGCTTGTTTCATCATTGTGACAGCTTCCCATGAGCCTGCATTCATCAGATTCCCTCAAAACAGCCAGCTTCCACATCACCTGACAGCTACATTTCCATGACTGGACTCTCTAGGTTACGTCTTTAATCTGCCTTTAATTACTCATTAATAATCCAGGTACTTACCAATTTATCCACCCCCACCAGCTCCTTTTTTTTTTTTTATTCCTCATTTTTAATTGATTACTGGATACCAAAGTGATGGCTAAAATTGCTGCCATGGATTTTTTTTTTAATGTGAACTTCCTGAAAATTCTGTCAATCAAAATAAAAGAAGCAGTTGAGTATCTTTTGTTGCCTATCAAAAGGTGCTGGGCAATCAAGTTAAGTTTAGCAGAGGTGGCAGGAAGATTGCCATGCTGCCACAGCCACTCTGGACATCGCATCACACACGAGGATAAGCGCTCTCTCTGCAGACTAACTGCAATTTTGCCTCTCTTTGTCTCCTATGCTAAAAGAAGGAAAAATTAAAAAGGTCAAAAAACAATGAGGGGAAAAATACTACTTTGAAAAGTGACCTGTTGTCAGAATTTTACTATGTAAAATACGTGAATTACACGTAACCCAATGTGTGGTGTATGGGACATGAAACTTTTTGTTTCAGTCACGTGAGAGGACAAGTGACACAAATCAGGTTTCTGTGTGGCATCCACGGGAGCTTTCCTGGCACCCAGCACGTGCAGCCTGTCCTGTGGGTTTTACTGAGATGCATAGCAGCTTTAACCCTTGTAGGCCAGTTCCTTTTTAATCCTTCAGAGTTTTCTGTCTCACCCAAGTCAGAGTCATGAGCCGTTTTCTACCTCCTCTTCTGCTGTTCAGGTCACTGGGATTTGTTTTCTACCTTCAAATCACTTTGTTGAACAATTACAAAAGCCACAATAAAATTAGTTATTTTAGTTCTTTATGGATGGAAAAATGAGAGGCATTGCTGACCAGAGCCCTGCTGTGGGTCTTCACTAGAGGTGAGTGTTTAGTAGAGTGGCTTTAATCCCACAGCAAACAACAACCCAGTGGGTTTGGTTACAGCACGGTCTCCACGGCTGTGTGCCAGCTTTGCAGCTCTCCCTGGCTGCAAATCTGTTAATAATGACATGAGATGATTGCATCAGGCCAGCCTGAAAGTATACCAAGGAAGGAATTTTACCTCCTACAGAAGAGAGCAGTAGATGTCTGAGTCATATTTCCAAGGTATGTTCTCCAAAGCTCCTCTGAGTTGCGGCTTAAATCTGGAGATGTGTAGAGTGCCTGCATGGAGAGGAATCTCAGTGGGGTTTTTTCCAGTGTGTTACTCCCAGAACTCACATAAAATTTTAGCATCTCCAGCATCCTGTGGTAATGAGCTCCACAGTTTTAATTGCATTTTGGGTGAACTTTTTTATATGCTTTCTAAAATCTGTGATCTGTTCATTTAACTCCCCTTAATCCTTGCATTAGAAGAAAAGTGAATAATTGTCTTCTGTGCACTTTTCCATTGCTCCATTGATTTTATAGACCTCTGTCATTTCTTCCTCACTTATCTGTACTCCAAATTGAAAAGTCTTAATCTGCTTAGCCCTTCCTCATATAGGAGAGCTGTTCCTTACCCTGGTAAGATCACCATCTCAGCTAGTTATGTATGTAAAAGTAGGCATTACAGTAAGTCTAAACCCTTGAAAGATTTTTAATTTTTTTTTCTATACTGGCTGTAAATTTATTCAAGAGGTAACAGCTCTGTGGTAAATATTTGTCTTAAAAGATTTTTAGTAATCAATGCCTCTTAAATTTCCTGCATGGTGAGGGGAAGCAGTGCTCCTAGTCTCCAACTGTTGCATAAATATTTTTCAGCCCCAGGATCCTGGATTGATTGAAGGTATAGCTTAGTGCCTGATGCTCTCTATATTAATCCACAGATCTCATCAGCTATCACAGTCCTCAGGCAGAAGACTTCCATGGAAGGCAGAGGATGTGGAAGAAGCATTGTAGCTAATTAGCTAAATGACAAGAATATCAATTACTTCATTATTGAAGCCCACTGTTTCTTCATAACAGCAGAGGGAACTTTCTCATGAGCAGTAAAATCTGATTGATGGTTTCTGGTGTTCACAGCGAGCCTCTGGCCCTTGCCTGTTTCTGGTCAATGTGCCAGCTTGTCCCATCTCAGAGCTGTAGTCTCTGACAGCAGTGCCCCACCCTCCCCTGCACCCTCCCAGGCCAGCAGGTCCTTCAGCTGGGCTTGGTCTCCTCAGGGCAGCTTCTCAAATGAAATTCATCCTCTCCATTGGTCTCCAGAAGTGAATCTGGTCCTTTTAAGCCACACTGTCTTTAAATGGGGTCTACACACTTTCTAAAATGCAAGTTTTGCTTTTTCAGAGGTTTTCTTCTATGTTCCAAAGAAAGGTGTGATACCAACACACAACAGCATTCCTCACACTTGTAGCTCACCATAAACATGGGACAATAATTGTAGGTTTTGAACCCAAACTCACAGGCCTGTGTGGGAATCCATCTATTGGGAGCAGGAGGGTTGCACCAGCTTTCTAGGCAGTCACTACACAGCAAAATGTTTGTAAACCTTCATTCAGATGCCACCTCAGGAAGACACCAAAACTATGTCTCTGTGCAGAAAAACCCTCTCCAGCATGGAGCTCCTGGGCTGGGCATCCTCTCAGCAGCACTGCTCCAGTGGACAGGAGTTTTTCCCCAGCTGTCACACATTTCCAAACATTGGACACACAGACATCGAGCTGTTAAAGCACAGGGCACTCTCTGATTTGTGTTTCTCGAGGAAACTGGCAGTGATCCACCCTTCCTGTTTGGCATCTAAGGACATTCTGGAGCAGAGAGGGCAGGGATGAGCAGCGTGGCAGGGAAAGGGCACGTGCAGTAAGTCACACACTGGGTGTAACACATGACAGCTTGCAAGTGCATAAGCAGAAACTGATAAAAAAAACACAGTTAGCTTTCTCTATTGATCTGAGTCACAGAAGGAGTCTCTCCAGTATCTTCACTTTTCAGGATACTTTTTTTGCCTCTTAGTTTGAGGGATTGAGTTCTTATTAAAATAAAAGACAGCTGAAGAGAAAAAAAGAAGGCAAACCAACAGGAAAACAAACAAAAACCTCAACAAACTAACCAGACAAACATGAAACTGTTTGTTTAGTCTTTAAAAAATAAAAAAGTGATAGTGGAGGCCATACTGTGGCTGTACCTTCGAGACATGCTGTCTATATTTGATCACCTTGCCTTGAACTTTTCCTTTGTGGCTCCCCAGGTGTCCACCAGAACACTCCAGTGCTGATATGAAATGCCAAAGGAGACTGAAGTCCTGGGTCCTCACTTCCATTGATCATACTTTTGGTGAGGAGTACATTTAGTGATTAAAGTGTCTGCATTCATTTTCACTTGTGACTCAAGTTGGAATATTCCATTTAAATCTTTAAAATCTGGCAGTTAAAAGCTGTCAGTAATTGATTCAGTACTCAGAATGGTTTCCCTCTAATTTCCAAGCAAGGCTTCAGATTGATTTTTATTTTTAAATCCACATCACCGTGTCTAGTGTTATGAATTAAAAAGAACCTCCTTGGCTGGTTTCAATCTATTCTAATCTGTCAGTCTTTGGAAGAGAGTACAACTATACACACTTGAAATTTGGTTAATTTCTATTAAGCAGGAGAGGAATTACTGTTCTATTGTTAGCATCTGTGTCAGAACTTGGCTTTCTGAGCACCTCTGGGGTATGGAGTGACCACTCTCAAACCTCTGGGCCAACCCTTACAATCAGTGCCACAAATTTAGTCCACCTCAGGTCACATCTGACTAACAGCAGGGTTAGATCGATGCATTTTGCACTGTGGTTAATGGCTGTGTCAATATCTGACCAGTCAACATCTACTGACCACAGCACAAGCAGCAGTGGGGTCTCTGTGGGCCTGGGGTGCTGCTGCTCTGGGCAGGCTTTGACTGTGCTCCCCAGTCCCTTCCCCTGAAAATGTTCACTGCCAGCCATCGCTGTCTCCTTATGGGTTATGTGGGATGTGACCCTGAAAGTCTCTGCCTTTTGACACCCCTGGTTTGTGGTGGGATGGATGGCTCTGCTCTGGATACCTAAATCACATGGTCTGTGTTCCTTCTTACGCTGCCTGGAAAATCTCTCAGTTTTAAATCTATGACTGCTCAATCAAGGCAACAAAGGAGAAAATGCTGACTGCATTGTAAAACTCTCTGGGCTGTGAGGCTCATAGATCAGCTTTATTTGAGCAGTAACACTTTTTGAGAAAGCTACTGGCAGTATGTCCCCGGGTTAGATGCGTGTTGAATGTGTAATTTCTTTTCTACCTCTTCCAAAAGGATGCAGATAGAATAGCAACCCAACACTTTTAATAAGCCCTTTCTTCCATAAAGGCAAATTGTTCTCTTCCTCATGCTGGAGAGTGGCTTTTTTATATTGGTGTCTCTTTCAGTTTCAAGAGGATTTCTGGGAGTGAAATGCATAAATAGGTAGTGCAACACAAATTAGCGTAGAGATGGCAAAGGTTATGTGCCTGGTCAGAGGCCAAATTAATTACCTTCATATTTCACATTTCACCAGCTTTTCTGCTCACCTTCAGGTTAAGCTGGCATGGCCAGTTAAAAAAAAAAAAAAAAAAAAAAAAAAAAAAAAAAAAAAAAAAAAAAAAAAAAAAAAAAAAAAAAAAACAAAACCAGAAAATAAAACTACAGCATGAAGTTGTGTGCAAACTCAATCATTTGCCTCTGTAGGAGATTCTCACACCTGCCTGATGACAGGCAGCCATCAGAAGGAAAATCAATATATCTGAATCTATTTTTTTCGTGTGACTGGACCTGTGCAATACAGGAAGGAAAGCTGAGCAGAAAGGTGGCAAGCCAAACTAAATTATTTCTGGATGAAAACTAGTTTTCCGTGAACAAATGAAAATAATCCCTTTAGCACTTTCTCACAGGAAATGATGGTCATTCAGGTTAAGGTACAGTTGTAAATGGGGGCTCCACTGAATTTTAAGGTAGTAGGAACTAAATGCCACTGGACCAGTATACATAACCTAGAAATAAATAGTTATCTCTACATAAGATTTTTGCTTCTATTAAACTTAATTCTCACAATATGAAGCAGGTTTCATACAGTGGGAGAAAACCTTAGGAAAATTTTAATGGGGTCTGTTTATGTTTCACTCCTATTAGACATTTCATATCCATAAAAATCATTATGCGGTGTTCTTTCCATTGTCTAGGATGCGGAACAAAGTTTACAGGACATAGAGAACTGAAAAAAACCCTCTGCTGTTAGGTAGTTGTTTGTTTTTTTTTTTTTTTTTTGGTTGTTTTTTTTTTTTTTTTTTTTTTTGCATGGCACATTTGGGAAATATGACCTAATCATTTAGCAGCAAAAAGTTTTTACAAGTATTTTATTACTTGCTGAATTTCACTGTTGCATCCAAGCAGTCCATTTAATAAATATTTACTGAACAGTAAAGTATATTCAGAGTGAGTTCAAAATAAGGAACTGCATTGAAATCTGAAGATGAACATGCTAAGGGTTGATCCAGTCCTGTGTCTGTATAAGAGCTCTTTGTTTAAGCACAGCAGAAGAGAATTTGCATTAGTGAAATGCAAAATAGGGAAATTAATCAGGAAACATATTTTCTGAATAATGTTCTACCAGCTCAAGTTATGATGGATTTGTTGTTGACAATAATGTAAGATTAGCATAGGCAACAATTCCACCTCCTGTAACAGATCTGTGAAGGGTTTGAGCAGGAGCATCTGGCAGGGAAGAGTCTGTAGCAAATCAGAAGGGTGCAATTACTGGGAAGCTGTTTGAACAGAGGTGGACTTCAAACATGCACATCAATCAGGGAACTCTGGAGATGAAAACAATGTCTTGGGAAAAGCCTGAGTGAATCTCAGTCAACATCTTGGATAAAGATGGATTTATAATTTCAGGGCTTTGCATCTCCATGAGTTCTGTTTCTGTGATACTCATGAAACACAGTGAAAAGTTGAAGTCAAAAAGGTTTTTTAAAATACACTGTTATCAAAACATCCCTGGTAGTCCTCTTTTCTTACCCTGACAACACCATTTCTCTCTCCAGATACTGGGGCTTGTAACTCTTTCTTCTTGTTAGACAAAAGTGCTATGCTGAAAACAAATAAGTAAACACCTCTTATTGCTACCTGAAGTTTTAAACACTTTCTAAGTCTCATTTCTTTTAAGTTGGTGACATCACTCCATATTTTGCCTGCTTCCACCTGTGGATCAAGTCCAGATCTAAGGTATTTTGGCTTACTTAAACCAGCAATGCTGCAGCTCATGTTCTGCACTCTGCTCTCACCAACTGGAACATTTAGGAAATAAAATAAAATAAATCCATGATACTGAATTTCCAGAGAGCCCAGGAAAGTGTTCTGGCCAGAGGAAGTACAATAGAAGGATCAGAGTATAATCCTAATTGTTGGTTACATCAACAAGGATAAATTTTTCCGAGGACATCTTGTGCTCTGTTTTCCATACTGGTGTTGCTCTTTGGCCATATTTGATTTGCCATATTTTTAAACTTTGAATATTAGTTATTTATTTTGCAGGTAAGCACCAAAAATACCAGTTCTGGGTACTCTTGCCAGGTTATACAGGTACCAGTGGTGGCCAGGTCATACACTCAGCAGTGGGGACATGCATGTCCACCTCTAGCTCTATGGAAGTCTAAGTCACCCAAAACCAGCGTTGCCCTTTTCCTCAGCTATTCCTGGGGTCAGTGGCAGCAGGGAGGTGCCCAGAAGGGAGTTTCATACCCCCAGGAGTGAGGGTGACAGCAGACACTTATTTTAGACAGACATTTATCTTTCCAATAGGTAAGATTAGCCCTTCTTCAGGTATGCAAGGGCTGGCGCATAGCCTAAGATCACCATTCCTGAGTATTTTCATCTGAGTGAGGGCAGACATAGCATCCTCAAATCCTACAGCAGAAAGAATTCTTGTTAGAAAGCAGCACTAACAGCTGTTGTAATCTTTTCCTAGTGAAATTAATCCCCACAAAGAACTCCAGCAAAGCTCTGTTCACAACCTGTACTTTTCTCACCTCCTCCCAACAGGGTTGAGCAGGTATTGAGTGGTGCTCCCTCCAGCAGTTTGGCTGGCATCTTTGGCATGTAAATAATTTCATCAGTAAATTGTGGGATCTTGTGGTTTCTTGAGAATCCATAGCACTACAAGCATGTGGAGAGCTAAGACTGCTAATCAGAAAGAATCTGTGATGAGATAAGGAAGAAGCAGTTAGTGGTCTGCAGGGTGCTAAGAAGGTCAAATAGTCAAAGGTGCTCGTTGGCTTCTGGTGTATCTTCTTGGATTAGTGTTTTGTGGTTTTAATGTGGATTAGGTCCCTTAAAGCCACAGAAACGTGAGGGGGAGCAGCAGCAGTGCCTGACCATCCACAGATTGTCACTCTAACGCTCGCAGCACAAGGGTTGCTGGTTACACATAGAAATATCCAGGGTTTTACCTCACAGTGAAAATTCTGAGTGAAACTACAGTGAAGGCAGAATTTTTCTCTCTCTTTGCCTTCCTCCTATATCTTTTTCAGCTACACTGATCTCCTAATGTCAGACCTCATACAAGAGAGGCAGTGGACATGATAGGGATAAATGAAGCCAATAATTCCAGAGAAAGGAAAACAATCCCACACACATCAGTCATATGTTCCAAAGCAGCAAAGAATTGACTGCAGTAAGACAAAGACAATGTAAGATTAATAAGTCAAAAGCTGTAAAGAGAATGCAAACACCCAGTTAAAAGATAAAAAATGTGGAGTCAAATCATGTGTGTTGAGCAGGATGTGTACATTTTTAGGCTTTTTGGGCGAAAAAGTAAATGAAATTCAGAATTCCATAAAATACAAAGTAACCTTCCTACTTTGTCTTACAAAACTCATTATTTTGACTTTCTGGTTCATAAATGGAGACAAAAAAAAAATGCACTAAAGATAAATTAGGACAAAGTGAGCCTATAGCCCATGATGTGCTGTTTTACCCATGACACCAAGGTGTTCAGGGAAGCATAACCTCACTTCCTCTGATGCACCTGATTTTTTCTGTGAATGCAATGGATATTTCAGGTGATGAGGTATTCTTCACATGATGTAAATTGAAGACTACAGTAAGATGGCTTTCGAACCAAAATCATCTGACTGGAAGGTCAAAGCGTAGGCTGCAAGACATTACTTGCTCAACTTGTTACCTAAAGGCCTAAAAAAAAGGTCAGAGACAGTTCAGCTACATATAGAGAAGGTGTATGCCCCAGGCAGCAGCAGAATCTTGTATTTTTCATGCTAGAAAAAAAAATTGCATTTTATATATATATATATATATATATACACACATATATATATATTTTTTTTACCACGTAACCAGTTGGTTTTTTGTTTTTTTTCTGTATCCTTTCCTTTTCTATACCTTTAGAAAGTCAATTAAGTAATAAAATGCATTTAAAAATAAAAGTGACCTCCTATTAGCCAGACATTTTCTAATAAGAACCAAATTATCTCCTACTGAGTATCAAACCAATATTCCTGCCTTTGCTGGGAAAATCTACATTAATATAGATAATTCTACCTTGACTTGATGTAAAAAATTAAATAATATTTCCAACTGCTTATAACTATCTTTTTCAAATAATAATAGGTAGGAAAGAGAAAGGTGTAGTTATAAACTCTTATCCCAAATGAAAAATAGATGAGGTTGCACTGAAATTTGAAACACTGAAATCTACATGAAGAAAATTATCATAGACTATTGAAATCATAATAAAACTTGGATTTCAAATGCAAATACCAGTAATTTCAATGCAGAAATATTAATATTTAATTCCCAACTGGTGTTAATATTGTCTAAAATGGAATATTCAAAGATTACACAGGCAGAATCTAAGGTATTTTTCCTCTCTCTAGGGACACTCAAGATTTAACTGTAACAGAGACATGTTTTACTTGCAACAAAATAATGAGGAGTGTCTTGGTTTTCATTATACAGCTCTTTCTCTAAGCCAGTCATTCTTCATGTTATAAAGCCACCCAAAATGTAATTCCAAATTCCTCAAAAGGCATTCCTAAAGGGTGCCCAGGAAGCTGTGGCTGCCCTATCTCTGGGCGTGTTCAAGGCCGGGCTGGAGGGGGCTCTGAGTAACCTGGGACAGTGGAAGGTGACCCTGCCCATGGCAGGGGGTTGGAACTAGAGGGCCTTCAGTGTCCCTTTCACCCCAAACATTTCTATAACTCTGTGCTATCAGCAGTGTCGCTTCATGCCTAGATGGAGTGCAACACATCCAGCCTTAAAAAGAATGAACATCACAAAATTAAAATGTTGGGTGCAATTTTAAAAGAGTTGGCTTGTGGTTTGTGAAATTCAGGGTACACACAGAGATTTCCAGGTGTGGGACACCTGTATCTCACCTCTTGTGGGGTTTCTGGAAAATCACTGCAGTCCTCCCTTCACTTTTACTCTATTGTAAAGTGTGCAGTAACAGTGACACTGACATAACGCACACTTTGTATTTTACTCTGCCTTGTGTAGTGCCTGTCCTGCTGCAGTTCAGGGAAATCCTGGTGCTCTAAGGACTGAGGTTAGGCTTTTGTCAGAAAATTGTGGCTTCACCTTTAGAAATTCATCTAGAGACAGGATAGTAAAAAAGTTGAAAAAACATAGTTTTGAAAACAAGCAGCTATGAGGTTTGTTTTAAAGGCTGTTCAACAGTTTATATAGCTCTAAACCATAAAAATAGCATTATTTTATGTTAAGAATTTACTAGCAATATTGCAACAGATGTTCTAAAAGGGACTGGGGAAGGGGGAGAGAAGAAATGTGTACTGAATGACAGGAAGTTACATACTTTTAATACTGCCTAACAGCTACCTTCTGTGGTTGTGCAGCACTCAAGTTAGGAGTTCAAAGATTGATTAATCATTCACTCAGATGCACCATAAAGTTTTAGAGATTTTTCCCTTGGTAGATGTCTGAAACGTGGGGAAAAAATAAATAATAAAAAGAGTAGGCAATTTACAAACAAGGACAAGGAAACCTGAATAGTTGTTATGATTTAAAACCAGGCATTTACTGATAAAAGCTGCCTCCTCGCTTTCAAGTACTTTGATCACAGAGAATTGAGGGAGCTGACTGCAGTATGTCCTGCCTTACTGAAGACTTCTCTAAACTGGGGCATGCCAGTCCTGTGAGCCATTATGTGTTTCTTGACATGATGTGTAATTTCAGAATGTGTTGGTTTAGCAAATGATGCACTTTCATATTCAAGAGTGCTTCTGAAAGGCTAAAAAAAAAAGAAATTAAAAAAAAACAACAAAAGGGAGAAATTAGATGTATGCTAATTCAGACTAAAGCAACACAGCTGAAAAGCTGCAGGAGAGTATTTTGAGGAAGTTATATCCTATAGTTGTGCTGTCAATAATGACAATTTTCAGGTGTCAGTGAAGAACTGAAATAGATCTGTGGTCTTGAGTCTGAGGCATCACTGTCCTGAAGGCCAGCCTCTGGACATTGGTCACAATCATCCTTTTGCATCCTTTTGTTCACTGGGACTCTTGCATGGGAAATCTGATTTTAAGTGCATCCTTGACATTTTCTCCTTCAACAATAATTTGACATTTTCCTCATCTTATTACTTATGAAACCTGACATCATGTCAGTCTTCTAGCATGAACCTTCAGCCACTGCAGTTTTCCTCCTACTTAATTACAACCATGACTGAAGGAAAGGTGTTAGCTGTTCTTGCACAGCATGCACACTTATGGGTAAATGATGATGTTTCCAGATCATTATTCTAAATGTATTAGTGTATTAATACAACAATGAAAATATATGTATATATATATTTTATGTATATTTGCCTATGCATGTATACACGTTTATCTAAGCGGTTTGCAGCATATGCATCTTTGACAGTGAAAAACTGTTCTATTTTCTTTTTACTCTTGTTAAGGTAAACATTTCCAAAATGATCTACATCAACACTCTGCAAAAACCTCTGGTGTTCAGTTCCCACCTGTGGCTTGGTTACCTCCTTGCAGGCAAGGATTTACCCAACAGAAAGCTCTGCCCTAAATAGAAGTGAAAGCAGCGTGACTAATTTATAAGAGATCCTTTTAACTATTGTGCTTTGATACAGATTATCAGAAAGACACAAAAAACCCCTCTCTTGTGGTTGTGTAATATCTAGAATTTCAGCCTTTGCACCTGCAGCTTTTGCTATTGCTTGTGGCTGTTTGGAAAGCATGAAGTAGTAATGAATTTAAAGACATGTTTTCTGACTTGTTTTCATGTGAAGCAGAACTTACATAAATGGTCTGATGAGAAGAATTTATAGAGTGAAAATTCCTGCCAGTTCTCTGTAGAAAAAGCCAGGAAATTTTCAGGAGTGTCCCAGGGATGAATGTCTGTGGCCAGAGACACGCTGATGGGCCATGGTGGCTGAGCCACTCTCAAGGCAGGGAGAACAAACCCTGTCCTCACCCTGCTGCTCCCGAGGTTGCTGAATCCTGGATGAGATCCCAGAGGCTTTGGGACACCTTGGCTGAGCTTCCAAGCAGTTGTGTCAGCTTCACTTTGTGCCCCTTTCCCTGACTCCAAACTCCTGCTGCTTCCTAACAATGGTGTGAACCCTCTGGCAGATAATAGGTAGCACATAACACTGTGTGTAGCTTTTTATCCTGTTTTGCTTTCCCAGAAAATCCAAACCCTGGTGGATTTACCTCCCAGAATGGATATTTTATTCTGCTGATTGAGGAATTTTAAAAATTTACCCATGCTTCATATTCAGGCAGCGACACATCACCACTAGCCAGAGGTGAAACTATGCATGCTGCTCAAGCATTTTAGGATGGGGAGCTGGCAAGGGAATCCCAAACTTCAGGGACAGGCTGGTTGGCTGACATGGCTGTGCTCTTACCCATCTGCTGAAGCGGCAGAGTGCCTGCTTAAAAATTACTCAGCGCTGCAAAAGTGGATTGTGCACTGTAGGTGAAAATGGCACCTTAAACACTCCTATTTGTCTTGTGACAAACAGGGGCTGCTCAGGAATTTTTGGCTGAATTCCTTTACATGTCAGTATTTGTGTGTGTAGATGTATTTATGTTACGTGTATATACGTGTGTGCATATATACACACAGAGATATATGTCCCTTGTTTCTTCCAAGGAGAGAATATTTCCAACATTTATCTCCTTAAAATTTTAGATCCCTGTTTCTCTGCCCTTCACTTGTAACTTAGTGCAGAGAGTGAGGACTGTTCCATTCCACAGTTAGGCAGGCTCCCCCTTAACTGGGAAAGACACCTCCTCCCCTTCCCTCTCTCTCCCAACTGGCTACTGAATCTATATTGTACTGTTGCTACAGTGTGAAAAAACAAATTATTTGGATTCTTTGCACTCCAGAACTCAACTTTCATATGGACATAGTAACTGAGGGGTTTGGGGGTTTTCAAGCTGGCTCTTCTGCTCTCCCTGGTGACTGAACAGAAGCAGCTGAGACTGATTTCTTTCCCTTACCACCATCACTCACTTTTCATCTAAAAATGTCAGCTGAGTTTCACAGTGAAATCTGGATTCATTTGGTCAAATTAACCTTCTCAATAGTCTTAAAGGGAGAGCTGACCTTTGCTGAGGTATAACTTATGTCAAATGCTTTAAGGAAAACTTTAGAACTTACAGATGATTCTGCAAGTGAGCTGCTGTCCTGAAATTAGAAACAATATTTGTTATACACGGAACTTTTGTCAAAATAATATAAAAAACCCCTAATAATTTTCTTTGCATCCTGAAACAGAACCTTTAAAAGGAGCCTCAGTTTCCACTAACAAAAATTTTCAAACTGTGTATCTGTTTTTTCATCTTACGAGATTGATATAATATGCAGTAGATTTTAATTTGAAGCATATAATTTTCACCTCTGTCTAGGATGAATTAATCTTGACTATGGCCTTATTTCTTGACTCAGCATTTTGGGAGGAAAGGGAAAGCTGAGAGGCATCTCTGTGTGTCCCAGAACTGGGACAGGAGAAAATCTGTGACTGACATCCATGTTTTTTGCAAGCTCACTGTTGGATTGTATTTTATATAGCCAAAGAAAATGGGGGAAAATACTGACGGAAATGATAGAAAAGCTGAATTTGATACAACTGTATCAGGGGTTTAGACTTGGGGTGTTTTTCTAGTCATTACAATACTCAGGGCAGGATGCTCTGTGTCCCAAGTCACTGCCTGTTCAATGGCAAGTTGTTGCTTTGCCCTTTTTGGTTTGGAATCTGACCAAATGTTGACTCCTGACTTACCTTTATCAGTATCTTATATTACAGGGGGTGTGAGGAAAAAATGCCCAGGGTCAGCTGCAAGAATTCATTCAGATTAAACCTTGCACATGACACTTGTTTTTTTTTAAAGCATGAATTGCAGGAGTTGCAGGTTCTCTGCTGTTCACAAACATCTGCCCCACTTTTCCTCCCAGACTTACAAGGAACTGCTTAAAAAGGCCCAGGAGCACAGAAATGCATCTCTGAGCTCAAAAGTGTTCTTGGCATGTTCTTTTTACTGCAAATCTTGACTAGATGGTTATTTCAGCAACATATACCAGAGGGATGATGCAGAAGTTTAACTGTCCCTGCAAAAACCTCAGCTGGGAGTAAAGTCACAAAGCAGAAATAGAAAATAATCTGAGAAAACTAGAAGAATATATTTCCATGCATTAATCAAAGAAGCTTTGCTCCAAGTGCAAAACAGCCTTGGGAAGTGGATAGTGGCAAGACGGAGTTATCAGTAGCAGGTTTTAGTATCGGCTTGAAATTTAGGTCCCACAGAGATGGACTGAGAATCACAAAGAAATGAGCATCTGTTCAGCTTCCAGTGATGCTAAGCAATCGTATTCCTCTGGCACAGATTTGTTTATATGAAGTGAAGCACTGAAACAAAATGTTGGCTTAGCCTCAATCTGGTTTTTATTTTTATTTTTTTTTTCAATCCAGTGTCATGAAAACCATTTTGTTTTGCTGCAATTGTAAGTTAAGTTTCCATTTTCATTTTTGGCATTGTGGAAAACTGTTCTTGCCAGGTAAATACTGACAATTAAAAAAGGTTCACGTGAAAAGTGAATGGAAATTGTGTGGAAATTCAGAGGCTGTCCTTAATTTATAAACTTCTCCTGCCACAATCCTCTAGGAAAATAATATGGAGCTACACTTGCATTTTCAAATCCTTCTGTATGTGAACTCAAAAGCCCAAGGTATATTTCAAAAGCAGAGTTTTTGGTCAACTTAGAAATTGAAAGGCAGCCGTGTTTCACATCAAATAAGACCCCAAGGTAAAATACTTGGTTTAAAAGTAGGTTGTTTTGGATCTGCCTGTAGCCCAAGGATTTCAACACAAAGATTCAAAGGTCTTAATGAAAATTTGATCATTGTCTCCTGAGAGAGCAGGGGTTTGTGTGAGAATTCAGCCTGTCTGCTTGGGTTGGAGCAGCCCTTACAGCTGCACTTCAGCACCTAGCCAGAACAGAAATGAACACATAACTTACTTTTTCTGCAGCCTCATTAAAATTGAACTAATTTTTGAGAACATTATGCTGTAGTTCCATACTTCATAATAAACTGTTTATTTTTTTCCCATATAAATGAATGTGAACCATTAAGCTTTCAACAACAGCACCTAAATAATGAGGAGGAACACATTTTTATAATGAGGATAATTGTAATTGCAGAACTTTCCAAGTGATGCAGTAAATTTTCTCTCAGCTGTAAGATTGGCCTTTCTGTAAAATAAATGCTTTAGTTTATCTTTAAGTTATTAAGCTCATTACAGAAGCGACTATATAAAGTTTGCTGGCCTAAATTTTCTAGAACAAACTGACTAAAGTTTATCCTGTGCTTAAAACCTTTGAGTCTTTGATAGTATCATTTACCTCACCATTTAAATCCAATACATTTTTGTCATTTTTGTCACACAGATTTTTCTCCGCTACCTGCCATGTTCTTGCTAGTTAATATAGATTAAAATTATTTTTAATGGTAAACAGGAATCAAAATTTTCTGCACAGGAAAAAAGCCACTGGTGTCCAAGAAATGCTAACCCACTCCCACTGGGGGCTATCCTCATTAGGGATACCCTGCTGCCTTCCCTATTGCCAGCCACATCAAATGTTAAAACTCAGGTTTCTCTAGGGTGTAGGATAGAAGTCACATAACTGCAATTGAATCATTACTTGGAATAAGGCTTTATTTCCTGCTTTTTTTATATGGTAGCCACAGGGTTAGAGGTAGGCAATTAGACAGGGTCTGTTCTGGTTCTTCATGAAGAGAGGAAGACAATTAGTAATTAGATAATAACAATTAGACCTGGCCACTCCTGCTACACAGGCTGTCACATTTACTGCCTTCTTTAGGGTTTGGGTCACGAAGGCTTGAGGAAAGCTCCAGTTCTCCTTCAGCCTCCCTCAGCAGAGCATCCACAGAATATGTGGGTGGTTATCCTCAGAGGTGCAATGAATTTGTCTTCTTGTATTTATTTCTAAGGATATATTTGATTTCCCTTTTGAAGTCAAGGCACAGAAGTGATCATACTGCATTTGGTGCTTCCAATTAGTCGCCTTTCTGGTCCAAAATCCAATATCAAAACCTAACGAATGGCCCTTCAGGGTTTAACTGAATTGCCAGAAAAAAAGGAACAAATCTTTTTTCCAACACTCTACGAGGAATTTATTTTCTGTCCCCTTCTTTTTTCCTCAGCTTTCAGAAACACAGATGCATAGGGCTTAGCTGCTCAGAGTAGCAGACAGATTGATTTGTTCATGTGTCAACTTAACAAAACAAACAGAACGGACATCTAGAGAAGAAATATCAGAGGGAGCTGAAGAGATGATGAAAAACACTAAGTGATGATACACAAAATGATGTGATTATTTATGTAAGGGCTTCCACCCCCCACACCCATCTACCCACTGCAGTTCAAACAGGCTTTTCCTTTGAATCAGTTCATCATATAAAATATAAATCAAAATCCAGCAAAACTTTTATTTAATTAACTGTCACCAGGCTGAGACAAAAAGGAGAAGTCTATTCTATCAAAATATGCTAAAAATAAGGATGGCAGCACAACAAAGTGATTGTGTCAAGGATCTGAGCTTTTGTGCAGAGCTCTCCTGAATATTGGTTTGCCTTTTCTGTTTGGCTGCTTTACTGTAGCGTTGAGCAGTCAAACTGCAGCCCCGGGGCCTGAGGCAAGGGATGCTCATTTTCACCAGACACCCAGCCCAGCACTGTGATTAGCACCTCCAGACTGAGGCCATAGCAATTTGGGCTGCTAACACCCTTTGGGGCTGCCACTTCTGATGTGGGCATTAGACTATGCATCGTCCCCTTTAATGTCATTTTTAAATGTTTAATAATCTGATTGTGATAAATGGTCTGGATATTTATCTCCTTCCTCTCAGAGAGGGATCCCATTAGTGAATTCAATAATTTCAAGAGGGTCAGGCTCGCTTGCCAGAGGCTCAGGTTGAATTTAGCACAGGATTCATTTCTTCCCATGCACTCTGCTCCTACTAGAGGTATCGTAAGGGTCCAATTTTTTCACCATAAAATAGAGTGCAAGCTACCAAATGTCGATGTAAAAACCAGTCCTGCTGAAAGGATGCCCAACAACCCTGAGGCCCTCCAGCCCAGCTAACCCTCTGTTTCCCCTGCCACTCTGGATGTTTGAACATTGATTTACTTGTTCCTGGCTAGGAGACAAATGTGTCTTTTTCCTTCAGAAGGACACCTATTTCTGCCTGTCTCATGGAAGAGAAATTCCATTTAAGTCAACAGAGAGATTTCAAGAACAACAGAATACAGCTAGTTGACTTTTCCTTGTAAGGTACCACTGCAAAACCTCAAAAACAGCTTTTTTTATTCTTGCCATTCACCCATTTGTCCTGAAAATAAAATTTGGCATATGTTTAGATTACAATTAAATCACTCTCACCTATTTATTGCTCATGCCAGGGTAGTAGCTCTAGGTTTGAAAAAATTACCTGAGGTAGGCAAGTTTTGAAAGTCCCTCCTGAGACTGCCAGCACACACTTCACTGAATCACATTGATTTAGCCTAAAGAAATTTCCATTTGCAGGTGGTTTGGGGCACACTGGCCTTCTCCAAGTGCTGTTTTAATGAGTTACTTGGATTTGATTACGGTGACTCAGAGATCATTAAGAGGGTGAGGAACTGCCAGGCCATACCCTGGACCAAAACTAAGATATCACGAGGACCCTGTGTCCCAGACTTGTTGTGAGGTCTGTCTGTTGCCATCAGTTTTCTTCTGCTGCTGAATTGGTCTTGCAATACTGATCTGTCTTGCAGATTTTAGTCAGCTGATCTAACATCACTTACTTTTAACTAGGTGTTTTTTATTCTTTTGCACACCGGTAAATTCATACAGTGAAATCCTTCTGGACCACTGGCTCATGTCCTAGATTTCCCCCTCTGCTGATGATAAGAAAGTATGAATGGTCCCCGTAATTTTTCTTTTCAGGGGCAGGAATGGTATTAAAATGTAATGTAGAAAATGATAGACAAAGCAGGAGGAATGAATGACAGCTTTTGTCTGCTCTGAGATTTACTGTGTGGTTATAGACTCATCAGTGTATCACAGACAAATATTTTGCCCCGTGTGCACATACATATTCACTTTTTTTTTTTTTTGCCTGATGCCTGTCATGAGGAGTGGCTGTAAATTCCCAGGGAGAGAGAGACAGACCCTGTGAGGAATGAAATCAGATGTTTAATGCAGTACCTGGGCTTCTCTCCTAAGTAGGAGAAGCCTTGCAGAAGACACTGAACACTACCCAGTAAAGATAAAACTCTCTCATGGAGGAAATGCCAGTAGAGGAAGATAGCTTTCTTTGTGCCAATGGTACTTGTGTTTTCATGAGGCAGATGCCTCATTCACATTTATATAAACACAAGGAAAAGCCCAGCCTTTCTAGTTTGTAAGGTTGCAAGCATGAACTTGGACAAAAAGAGCAGGGCAGATCTTTGCCGCTGCATCTCCAAACCACTTCCCTCTGGCAACCTGCTGAGTGCCTGAAAAGTGGCACTGCTGATGCCTCTCTCCAGAGAGCACATCGCTGGTGCTCTGAGGGCCAGTGGGAGGGAACACTAAAGAAAATGGAGTTTTGCTGCCTCCTTCCCTGGGCACCACCCTTCCCTCCTCACCGTGACCTCCTCCCATGTGCTGGGCACAGGCCACAGGGCACAAGTTCCTGCTGCAAACAGCAGAGCTGCTCACTTGGCTCCCTGGCAGCCCCAGCCAGAGCCTGCCAGTGGGACTAACATTTTAGAAATCACTGTTTGAGAGCACAGACAGGCAGGCAGGGAATCAAGATAGACAACACTAGACACAAGTTGATTCCCCTAGGATATTCAGGGTACAAGTCGGATTCACAGAGGCTTTTTTTAGCTATGACCATCTTTCTATGCTGAAAGTTGCCTAGTTCTTTTTCTTTTTTTTTTTTTTTTCCCTACCCTGCAGATAGACACAGGTTCAAAGACATTTACAAAATAGATCTGAACTAGTGTAATGCTTATTATTACGGACAAGTGCAGTCTTACATCTGGGAAGCGTTTAGCCCGAAGGACTTGCATTTTCCCTCTGCTTTTCCTGAAACTGAAACATACACAGCAATGCAAGTGATCTTTCACCAGTGTGAAAATTCTGACTCCATTTCAACTTGAAGTCTTGAGAGCTGCTGAAAGCACTCAGTGAATCTTGTTACTGGAATTTATCATGCCTATCTTAAGGCATCTTGTTGACTTGTCTTGATACCTTGGATTCCTTCTCTGGGTGGTGGGTCTTTGCTAGAAGAATCACCATGGTTTCTACTCCCAGCTTTTTCTGCACTCTTGTCACAGAACTGAAGGCTTAAGTGACTCTTCTTAGAGAAACTTAGGCCTTTTTATACGTTTATTTTTAATGGTGGACAGAGATTTGCGCCATTTTGGAGTGTTTTGTCGTTTTCCTAGTTTGTATGCTGCCAACATCTGTGCTTTTATCTGATTTGAGTTTTTTATGTGGCTGTGACCACCCTTTTTTTGTGCCTTCCTATCAGAAAATGATGGCTGAGCCTTTAAGAAGCCTGTGCTGAAGAGTCACCCCAAATGCTCTCACTATGAAGAGTTGTTTCCTGTTAGAAACTGTTAGCAACTCCTGCAGTGGAGTTTCATCTCTTTTTCTTTTTTTTCTTTTTTTTTTTTTTTAATTTGATGTTTTACTCAGCTCCAAGTTATCATCCTCTACAACACTACACGTCTCACATGCACCAAAAAAGTGATGCAGGTGCCTTATATAAAGAAAATATTTCTGAGGTGAAGGGATGATTTCTTGACCTCAGGGAAGCATCCTCCAGTTATAATTTTATTTAACATAGAAGGAGCATCCTTTATAACCTATTGCTAACTGAAGCAGCTGCAGAATATCTCCGTTAGTTAAACCAGCCTGTATTTTTTTTTTTTTTTAATGGGAAGGCAATATGTGGTGCAGTGTGAAGCTATGTGCCTTATCTCAGATATGGATGTTGGTATCCACTACACTCAAATTGTCTTGGTCTAGGGAAAAAATATTACACAAAAAGGAGCTAACAGGAGACTGCCTTGGCTCTTTCAGTGCATCCTGTGCCCCAGAGCACAGGCAGGCTCAAGGGTGGGAGGAGGAGCTGACAGGTCCCTCAGCAGCCCCTGAAGCTGTGCTGGGACGCGTCCTTTTGGGGAAGAAACAGTGGCAGGGGGTGGGTGTAAATATCCTGTGTGTTAAATGGTGATGGTCTCAGTCAAAGGTACATTTCCTTCATTAACCCACATTTTTTCTTTCTTAAACAAGTATAAGTGGAGCTGCCATTCATCTTTTAAACAAAAACATAGCCAGGTAATTCCTTGAAAATGGAAACATTTGTGTATTAGAGGTGTGTGTTCATGAACACATAGGAAGTTACTGTAAGCCTAGAGAAGCCATTGCCATTTCATGTCAATTTTATGTAGGTTTTTAAAGTCTGCTTAACTCTCCTGTTTCCCCCAAATGATTGTTACCCTAGCAACTGCCAAGTTGCATACACAGGCCTGCTCTGAGAAGCAGAGCTTAACAAAGTAAAGAGTCAGTGTTTAAGGAGTCACCAGGAACACAATGTTTATTGTGGGGCTTTTAGCTCTCGTATATACTAATCTACGTGGATGGTGCACTCTTTCATTTCGAGTTTTCCAAAGCTTGAAATGAAACAAAAACAAGCAAAAAAATCAACCAACCAAAAAAAAAACCCCAAAAAACAAACAAACCAAAAACCCAGCCACCTCCCAAACCTCTTAGCAGCTGGTCAGCTACAGCATCAATTTTGTCCTTTCCTCTCTTTTCAGCTCCCCAACTCTTTTCAAAAACTAATATTTCATTTCTAATAAGGGTGATGTGACATGTGTGTTAGGATTGGGTTAGGGTTGGGCTGAACTGGGTAAAACAGGAGGCAAGGCCTCGTGTGCCAGGTGATTCATGTTCACTTCTTGTGTCCATCTGACACACATTCTGAGCCACATACAGACTGTGACATTTAGCATGGAGGAACATGTTGGGATAAATTCAAATTAATTTTGAGCTGTTTACTAACCACTTAAATCTAATTATTATTTTGTAGGATGTGAAAACAGTAAGTTAGGAAATCATCTTTTGCCATCTTATCCTCTGTGCTGTTTAATTTAAATGTGCAGGAACTTCAACCTTGTATGCAGGAAATGTTACAGGTGCGTTTTACATGTGTCATGTTGGGTTATTCTTCCCCTTCCCCCACCAGGTACCCATTGGGCCATCCTCCATCTAAAGAAACACGTGTCAGTGAGGGCTCAGTTTGTTCCGAGCAGCTTGTCAGAGAGGCCAGGCTTTCATGCTCAGCCTTTTTTCCAGATGATTTCCTGAGATGTAATCAGACAAGTGATTTATCCCAGGCTGTACACCAAGTCATTGGCTAAGCCAAGCCCATAAGATCCTGGGATGCTCTCCCCTTTCACAGTCTTTTGTTTTCTTTACATCTGCCACAACACTCCATTGCTGTGCTGAAGTCCCAAGACAGTGATCTTAAAATTTAATATTATTAATATCAATGTAGTTTTTTCTGCTCAGTCATCAGGGTTGTTTTTCTGTTGGTTTATTTGGTTGGTTGTTTTACAGCAATTGTCTTCCTAGATTTGCTTTTAGCTCGACACTTGACTGGAAAAAATCAATTCCTTCAATTTAAATATCCTGATGAATACACAATTTGGAAGATATTTCTTACTTCATTTTGCTCTGAATTCACTAGAGGCCACTTCTGTGGGACATTATACCTGTAATACAAAGCATGAGCCACTAAGAAGATATAGACATCAGGAAATTACACCAAATGTAATGAGTTTAATTTGAAATCTATTTCAAATTGGTTTTCCTATACAATGACTGAAGATCATCAATTCAAGTCAGTTTTCTGGAGGACTCACGTAGTCACACCATTGCTACTCTCAGAGAACCTTTTCTTGGGACTATGGAGGCTTTTATGTTTAGAATTACATGGGTAAATAAAGAAGCAGGCAAGGCTAAGCATTTTAATTTTGTACAAGCCTTTTAATTTTGTATATGCTTGAGTCAGAGTCATCCAATTCTATGTTAGCCAAGGGAGGGGAGAAAAGCATGAAGGGAAAGGAAGAAGAGGAAGAGAGAGATTAAAATTCAAAGCTTCACTCCCTTATTACTTTCCCTTACAGATTGCCCCGTCATAGGCAAAAAGTCAGAATCAGCATTTTAATGAAGTGCATTAGAAAGAATTTTCTTTCCTTTCCTGCAGGTGAAACAGAACTGAGTCCTGCATTTATCACAGCACCTCAGCATTCAACATGGTGTTCAACCAGAGTTTTATTTTATTGCCACCTGGTTTTAAAGTCAAGGCACTTCTTCTATATCCTGTTCTCTTTGAGTCTTCTAGCTCTGGTCTTTTGCAAATATTTATATCAAAATCTTTTGTGTGGCTGAACATTCTAATCATGGTTCTTGTGTGCTTTTTTCCTGAGCAGGCTGTAAAGGAGTGTAGGACCTCAGAGCTCAACATTGAAGTGGGCTAGGTGGGAATTCAGTCATTCTCTGGAAAAAAAAATTAACAAAAGAAAAAAAAAAAAGAAAAAATAGATTTACGTCTGAAACCACTGATGGTTTGCATTGCAGGGTACTGCAATTCTTTCAGCCTGTCATAGGTCTGTTTAGGGAGTCAGATTCTGTGCAAAGATGGCACAGAACTAAAACCAGAGAAGAATAAAAAAGCAAAGAATTGTATGTTTCCATTAAATGTGAGGGAAAAAGTGAAATAGGCCTAACTTGACAGCTTGCAACCAAAAATATTATCAGACAGTGAGCAGAGAGCAATAAGCTGCAGCTGGAGTTGGTTCAAAACTAGATGTCCAGCCATGTTGTTTCAAGGAAAAATTTAATTGAAAAATGATGGGGTTTTTTTTCCAGTTACTGAAAACATGGCAGCATAAACCATTCTTTGGAAATTTTCTTTTGTTTCTGATCTGTATTCCCAATTCCTGAAAAGACTATTAGCATTACAAAATACATGAATCAACATTGCATATTCTTTTTTTTGTCTTCACCAATGGTCTCTAAAATGTGATTTATCAAATATGAGGTCAAAGGTGAAAACCACATCTTAATATTAAAAAAAAAAATAAAAAAATCCCCGGGTAACTGATTTCATTTTCTTGGGTGGATAACAGCAGAGGCTTGGGTACTGTACTGATGCAATGATGAATCTCACTAATGAACTAATTAGCCTGCCTACGCACACTGTGTTGCTCCTCAGTGCTGGATCTGATAAAGACATTTGAAAATAAAAGCATTGCCATGGGACAGAAGAGCACCAAACCTCTGTTGCTTTCAAGCTCCAGTTTAGCAGTAGTTTGCCTCACTTAGATTTTCCTTTTATTTTGCCACACAGAAACAATGTTGGTTTGTATGTTCTACCTCCAGTTTTTGATTGCTTCTGTAAGAAAATATAATGGTTATCAAAATATAATGGAGGGACAATAAGCTAGAAAGTGTCAGATATCTCAGTGAGAAACTTCTGAAGAAATTACTATATTGGGCATTTGCAGTCTTCATAGGTATGATAACATTTTCCAGACTTGGAGTTGTGTAAGAGTTAACATTTGCAAAAACTTTAAAAAATACTTAAATACAGGCTATGCTGAAGCTGAAGAATAATATTTTTTTTATTGTTGTTAATGTAAATAATGGATAACTAACCACTGTGACAGTAGCTCTATGTTATCAAAATTTGAATACATATGAGTGAATACATATTTACTTCAAGTAAACTTAAATAGTTGCTGATAGCTTATGAAATGAGAGGTGCTAGTCATAAATTAATAATCTCAGCACTGAAAAACTTCTTTTAGCATACTTTGCTTCTGGAGGGGGTACACGGAAGCTAAATGTTCCAATTCATAGAGAAGGGATTGAATCCAGGAAAGCTCAGTTGCCACCTCTTCATATGTGCTTCAGTGCTCAATCTATTGAACATTCTGGCACAAATGCAGCAGCTGCCATTTGGGATGGCTCTCCGTGGAAATGGAGCTGAAGAAAGTCTCTATGGATCTCAAGCATCCATTTCAGTGGTTCTTCCTGAAGAAAGGAAGTAGATCTTCTGAAGGGCCATAGGTGATCTTTCTATTTCATGTCTTTGAAGCCATTATAGTTTATGTGGAAGAAAAGAGATGAAAGTGGAACAGGATTTTAGCTCAAGCCCACAGCAAAGCTCAATTCAGATCCAGTTGTCATAAATGAAGCCTTTTGTTGAGGTTGGGGTAAATCACACATTCCTTTGGTTCCACTGCCAAATCATTGAGGATTTGAGGTGTAAAAGATTTATCTTCAACCCAAATTCACTGCCACCCCAACCTTCCCCCTCTGTGTGCTCTGGGACACCAGTGCCCAAGGGTGTAGATTAACAGCTACCTGCCATTTAACAGAGTTGGTGCTGCTTTTGAACTGCAATCCTTGTGCAGCCAAAGTGCAACAAAACAATCATCCCAAATAGTGAAAAGGCAGAGGGGAGACTCCACTTTGTATTTCTGAAGCGTCAGAAGAGCTGCAGGGTAATAAAGAGGCTCCTTCGAGAGCAAAGCATCCTTAAATCCATTGGTCCCTTTCAGTCGGAGGCGCACGGGCTGAGCAGCAGCCACACCATCTCAGACAGGGGAAATCTGCCAATCAATCATTCAGTAACACTGAGTTCAGCACTAGCAGAATGTTTTTGTCAGATCAGTGCTGAAGCAAGTGGGGATTAAAAAAGTTAAAAGTAATATTGGGCTTGAGGGCTTTTTCCAGAGCCTACTGTTTCAAGAGAAAGACAGGTTTAAGCTGACTCGAGGATGGTGATGATGTCATATCTCATGCCAGACGTGACTTTTGTATCTGAACTTTTTTATGCTGTGCTTTTTTTTTTTTTTTTTTCATTTTCTGGTACCATACTGAAAGAGAAAAACCCAAGCACTATATGAGTAAGAAAGGAGAAAAGTAAGGAGTAGGAGAGTGATTCAAAGCAGAGGGCTATCATGTCAACATGGGATTTATTAACTGAATCAGATGATGCAAATAACCTTAGGTGGTTTTCCTTCCTAAAGCCTTGACTAAAGAAATTAAGTAAAGACAACTCAGATGATCTCCCCAGCTGTTTCCTGAGGAAGGTGTAAAGTTTGAGGTACGAAGCTGCGGAACAGCGTGAAACCCAAGCCACTGGAAACAGTGTGGGGCCAAATGACCCAACAAGTTCTGCCTCTCCAGAGAGAGTTCCTGTGGTTCCCACATCCCTCTCTCTGCTCTCCAACATCTTCCCTGGGCAGGTGAGAGATGGAATAAGCAGCTTCTGCACGCAGAGCCAGAGCAGTGCAACAGTAAAATGGAGGTGATGCTGGCAATCCCGAGGGTCTCCTTCATTGCCAGAACTTGCAAAAATTGGTTTTCAAAAGGAAAAGGAGATACAGAAAGGAACACAGTAATTATCCCCACCAAAAACTACAGCAGGGATGGAAACAAACAGAAACTAACACCTTATTATGGTCCAAGCTGCTACTGTGTGCCAATACTGGCAAGAACATGGTATGTAAGGCCAAAACAAAGCTATGTAAAACGAGGGAAATCCATATGATGAGCTCCATGGGGAGGGTCAGAAAATCCAGAAGAAATTCCTACTGTGCAGATGGCTGGGAAAACTTGTGGCAGTTGGGAGGGTGAGGATTATTGCTGATAGAAATCCCCTTGTCTGCACCACATTTTAACAAAGTAAAGTGAACAAGATCACTTCTTAGCCAAGGGTTTCTTTTGAACATACACCTCCATGCATTGCAATCTTCTAAACATTTCAGGTTTTGCTCCTTTTTCTAAATCTTCCAGATTACAGTGTGGTTATGATATGACAGGCAAGGTATTATTATTGTATTTTTCCTCTATTGCCTTCTCTCAAAAACCTTATGAAATGAGACATTACATAGGTAAGCTATCTGCATGCTTGATAAATTCACTCATTTTCCTATAAAAGGAAAAAGGAAAATAAAGCAGAGGAAATTGTGGTTCTTGGAATGCCTTTATTCAGCTGATCTTCTTATTCCTTGAGTAGTTCTCTCAGTTCAAGGGAAAAATCACTTCTCATTCCATTTCTTCAAGTATGCAGCTATTTTACTGCAGGACTGAGGCATCACTCAGAATCTGGTGATTTATCCAGCTCTCAATTCTAGTCTTGTGTACTGCTGTTAGTGTCTGAGCAATTATCAGGAGCTATACCACCGCTTTGCACAATTATTTGAGATTTTTTTTTTTCCTTATCTGCTTCTATTTAATCATCAGGGTTGTAGTGGAGAAGAGGGGCAGATGATGTGCTGGAGAGAGGGGGTTGGATTGGGTTGCCAGAAGAAGAAACGTGAAAATGTAGGCATGATGGACCCAACCTCAGGATTTTTCTCTTTCAAAATATTTTCCATGATAAGTTTTCAGGCAGGTATATCCATGAATTACTACAAAGCTAAGAAACCCTGCAGTAAATACCTTTTATACAAAAACTATATTGATATTTATATTCTACTTTATAATGAAAACTTCATTCAAAATTCATATTCTTTCCCTTTAATTTTTTTCCTGGTAATTATTAATTTATGTAGCCATACTTAGGATCAGTACATGTATCTCTCTGAACTATGCCTCATTCCTGTTCAAGCATTTTTAAATTAAGACATCTGAAGCTAAAAGTCAGCTATACCAATCTTCTGTGGCAGTGTGATGCCAGGTCTTTGCCCATTTGCAAGTTTGCATTAATTGCCAAGGACACGATCCCAGCCAGGTCAATGTGTGATGATCCAGCCCTGAAGGACTCACAATTTCTTCTCATGAGAACTTTCTCTAAATACCATCCAAACATGGACACATTTAGCAATGAAGTCAAGTTTTGAGAGCCCTTGGGAGAATCCTTTTGTCCTATGAGCCTAAGAATTATAATTTCTGCCTCATTCTTAAATAAAATGGGAAACCTTATTTCCTAGGAGCTGCTGGAAGTGTGGAGTGATGCTGTGGGTCTTTTTGTGGGGTTATTTCTACATCAGTCACAGTTTCTGTGACAAGGCCGGTCCTGTCAAGTAGTTCTGCCTGGAAAAGGCACTGTTCCCTCCTTAGGTTTGCTCAGCCTTTTGTAGAGTTGAGTAACCAGCTCATTGCTCATAAAACTGAACAAAACTACTTCAGCATTTTCAGTACAGTAAGGATTGATCAGTGGGTAATGGAAAGTCACCTCTGTCTTTTCTTGCACTCTAAGATAGACTCTGCCTTACATTTATTTTCTGCCTTTTCACCTGTTTAAATCTGTGCATTTCTAAACAGTGCTTATTCAGGTGTTTCATAAAACTATGTTTATTTAATTTAGGGAAACAATTCCCCAAGCATTTCTATAAACAGGTAGGATGGTGATACATATCTGGAATACCTGACAATTTATGGATGTTTAAGGGAACTTGATTACATCATACAGGGCAAAATGAACAGTGCTCATAACCAAAATATTTATCATGAGAGCCCTGAAATACTTTCCTGGTCTAGCAGATAATGGTGGGTGTTGTAATAACAAAGCGTGACTGGTTCTGAACATTTCAAAGTGGCAGACCAAGCAGCTGCAGTATTTCTTATTTTGGAGGGTGATAAACAGAGCTGTGTTATGAACCCTTCTCCTTCTGATGGAAAAGAATTTGTTTCTACTAAGGCTGCTGCCTCTATCACCTCAGTAGGAAAAAAAATAAAAAGAAATGTTCTCAGTTAATCCTGAAGTCTTTCAAGATGAAAGTCAGCAAGATGAATGAGCACAGAAAAACCACCATAATATGTGGGCTTGCTTTTTCCATACTGTGAAATGGAAATTAATCCTTGCCTTGAGTGTTGGGACATGACCATGTAAAGGGTGAAAGAGAGGTTAGAAATGTGGGATTTTTGAAAATGTTATTTACATCTGAATTATTCCGATAGCCACTTTCATAACAGGAGAGTTGTGGGGAAAAAAACCCTGCAGGTCTTTGTCCAGAAGATGTTTTTTCTCAGATACATTTAGTTTCCTGAAGACAAGTTCTGAACTAATTCAGCAAAAAATTCAGAAATGCACAGAGTCCTTCCCCATGATTCCTCATGTTTGCTTTTGCTGCTAGGCTTTATAGTTCTCTTATGACCATCACCTCTGGGGGTAGATAAGGCAGTTAAAAAAAAAACCAAAACCAACCAACCAACCAAACAAACAAACAAAAAAAGCACAACAAAAAACCATGAGGAAAAAATTACCATGAATAAGAGAAGCAAGGAGAGACCCAAAAAGGTGCTGTGATATACAGCCCAGAACTCAGGGTAGAGGTCACTTTGCCATTGAACTGTGAGGACAAAAGAGGAAAAATTAAAAAGAAAAAGCTAAGACCTGGAAAATACCAGAGGACATTTAGGAAATTGTACTAATACATATAAAAAAAGAAGTGTGAAGAAACAATTGTCTGTGTTATTGAGGTTTAATTTGGCCTTGAGCAAGCTTTCAAAGAAGGAAGGGAAAGGGATGGAAATGGGAGGTGAGAAGGCATCAGTCTTGTAGTCGTTTTGGTGGGGGTTTTGTCTTGTAGTCTTGTTTTTCTGGAAGTGGAAGTGGGAGCACCATGAGCTGGAAGGATGGCTCTCCTCTACTCATTTGAGATAGCCTGGAAGTATTTTAGAAGCCTAACCTTCAGAAACTTGATGTGGGTCAGAAATTGGTCTCCTTAGGACAAATCATTGGTACAGATCTGCAAGGATATGTTACATGGGTTAGGAGGAAAATGACAAGATATAAATCTCTTGAAGACAACCATTAGTGATAATTGAGAAATGGATGATACAAGGAATGATGAACTCACAAGCTGATACTGAATTCACATTCATCTGTCTCATCAAGGTCTATAATTATACAAAATTACAAATTAAGTGTACTTTCATTAGGCTCACACGTAAAAGGAAATGGCTTTTCTAATGATACGAGTAAATCTGCACTGGGGGCCCCTCAGTGCCAGAGCCAAATTTTTTCTGGCAGCTTAGAAGGGGCCCATTACCTTTTTAAGGTGAACTGGAAGAGCTGAACCCCACACAAAATTTGGAAGCACATTAAGCATAACTAATTACACTGAAACCTCCCCTCAGCCTATCTCCTGTTTTGTCTCTGCTGCTGGGGCTCTTGTGTCTCATTTGTGAAGTAAATTAAGGCCATTGTTCTGAGACCACTTGTTTCTCCTCTTGAGCTCAGTCTTGTGTAAAAACACGGAAGACTAAAATTTAAATAAATAAACGGGACCGTTTTGTCTCTGTTTTTGCATAATAATATTGTAATTCTCTGTGAAACACTTATCCTCCTATCCCCACAGTCTCATATTGCTTAGCCAAATGGTATAAAGTACATTTGGAGAAGAGAGAGGAGAGAAACAAAAGTATTCCTCTGAGTTACCTGGATCCTTTTCTTTATGTGAAATAAGTGCAAGACCCTTATCTGGTTGCAAACCCTGGGGCCAAATCCACCAATTAACATTTAACACAGAACTAATTGCAGTCAGTTTGAGCTCCTGTTTGGTAGCTGCAGCCCAGTGGAAGCAGACATTCTTAGTGGGAAATCCTTTGGAAATCCCTTACCTGGATGGGCCTGGTGTCTGCAAAGGCACCAGGGCTGAGCTCAGCTGGCAGGGGTGTGTTATCTTCTTGTTGGAATGGGTGGAGTTAGGTAACCTCCAAATACTCTTAAAATAGTTTTCCTTGGATTTTAAGGTAAATCAATAGCAACTTTAGGAAAACTTCCATGTTGCAGAGACAAACATCTGAAGGCAAAGAAGTGAGCAAGTTAATGAAGGCAACAACAACCTTGGGGCTTTGCCAACTGCTTTGTGTGTCCCCACAAACTGCAGTCATGGGGACCTATCCAGCAGGACCAGCCCTTCATGGGGAGCTGTCCACCACACTTCATCTTTTAGCTGGATGCAGAGCATGAGGAAAGTTGAGGAAAAAATGCCCGAGTAAGTGCTGAGATTATTAAAGTATTACTGAGAGAGCTGGGAAATTAAGGGATTGTAATTTTTCCTCTGTCTACACCAGAGTAAAGATCTCAACTAAGATATCTAAGTCAATTTAAATATAACTAGAGTCCATAGTGAATTAAAATAATGATATTAAAACATAAATTATGCCAATGAGATTGCTGTATATTTGAAAGAAACATAAATTCTGATAAAAATATGTGGGTCTCATGTATAAGAGAAAGTTCAGCACTTCCTTAGATATTGCAACTGTAGGCTGCAATGATGAGTAAAAAGAAAAAAATAAAGAAAGGGGATATTTATAAAGCCTTATGATCAGTATTTTCTGATTTCTTGACATCTTTTCACAGCTTTAAAATATCCTACTTTCCCATGGAATTTACCCTGAAATAAAACAAATGTCATAGCTGCAGCATCCTTTACAGCACAGAGTTATCACAGGCAGGCAAGGGTCTCTAAAAGGTTGCTGAAATCAAATATGTATCAGCCATCTCTCTAATCCCATTAAAATAGAGCTTTAGAAAGGATGACTTTAAAATAATCCCTTCGGATCAATTTGCCAGTAAGTCCCCTTTTGCCACACCCTCCTCAGGTTGCATTAGGCAGCTCATTTTCTTCCTGTAATCCTACCCAGCCTCCTGTGTGCTGCAGATCAAACAAAATGGAGAATTAGGAAAGCAAGGAGGTAAAACTAAATAGACAATTTGCAAATGTGTACTAAATCAGGGACCGCATATTGCTTCAACTGAGGAAATATTAATTTTCCTTGCTTCTTAAATGGGCAGAAGCATAGTGAAGAAAAGCGAAATTTGAGTAGGAAAGGATAAAGGGAGAATAAAGAATGTGTCCCCTTACTCCTTGTTCAGCACATAAGAAATACTGTCAATATTTAAACCCTCTTTTTCTGATTGCTAGGAACAGAGTGCTATCAGCAGCTGATCTGGAAAGAAAGCATTTCATTTTTCAGCAGAAACTCAAATTTTCCCCTTCCTAAGTGCCAGAGGTCTGTGCAAATATGCTTTGCTCTCAGCAGAGTGCAGATGTGCCACAGGCAGCTCCTTGTCCCATGTCTCACAAAATCATCATTTATTAACAGCTCTGTTGACAGAGTCACCTGGAGCCCCTTATCCCCACCCCCCGTTGCCTTAAATCCAGATTTGTCCAATGGTGCCTACAATTAGAGAACTTAATCTGGATTCTAGCCTTTTTCTAAAGATTCACATTTAGGGCTCACATTTTTGCAGCTTCTCCACAGCAGAATTAGTTTTCTTTTTTCTCTCCAGAAAGACCTCATGTCTCTTTTCCCATCTGAGGAGAGGAATGATCAGGGCATTTTATCAGCAGAGAGCACCTTCCTCCTCTCAGGGTTGGGGCAGCAGGGGGTGGACAAGGTGGGCACCTTTTTGGTCACCGTTTTTTGTTTGGGGCTGCAGCTCTGCCTCTGCTGACAGAGATCAGAGATGCTGGGTGGCAGAAAGAAGAGAGAAAAGCCCATCTTACTGCTTCTGTTGGAAAATAAGAAAGAGGTAAATCGTGGAAGGGCTTCTCCAGAACTTTTAAGAATTTAGGGGTGTAGATTTAATCAGATGAAGTGCAATCAAAGCCAAAACATTCTAAAAAAACATTTTAAATTCACATCCAAGTTCATAATATAGAGGAGGCTGATGAGTAATAGCTCTTACATAGTTAGAAAACCTAACTATAGGCTTCAACAGGCTCATATGTTTTAATTGCTCACACTTCTATGGGAAAGGAATGTTTAATAAGTTTTCTTTTCACCTGTCTGCAAGTGAGGTTTGCCCTACCTGGATATCAAGGACAGATCAGTCTCAAAAGAATTTGACAACTTTTTCCTTTGCCTTTTTTCTATGCTGAACCATCTACACCATAACCAGTGGTTTTAGTAATCTTTTTGTCATGCAAGAAAAATGGCAGCACAGTTTTATAACTACACATGTTTATTTAAATGTTGGCAAGCTGTCCAGGGCTCTTTTCATACCTGTATGATGTGGTGATCACCAGTTGTGTGACTGATCCTTCATTACCCAGTCTGCTTTTTGCTGTCTTGATGTCATCACATTTATAAACAGAAATGGTACCCCAGATAGGAAAATGTTATAGAAAAAGATGTGTAAAGAAATTAGTATCACTGTAGTGTCTTCAGTGAGAAATATCCTTCTGTGTGTACACCTGAGGGACGTTTCAGGTCAGTTTTTGGGTGTTGGGTTTGCACACATTAGATGCAACTGATTGCTGAAAAGTGAATGTGCAAATGTTTGTTTTAAATGAGCATTTTTTCTTTGAAACCAAGCTCAGACTTCCAAAAGGATTGAATTTAACTGTCAATTAATTTTCAAATAGTCTATATTGAGTAACACTAAAGACAAAAAGAAGAACTAAGTCCTGGAGATCCTAAGTCAATGAGAAACTGATTTTTCAGGTCTTCTCTTCTGCTGATTCATCCAATAGCTATTGAGATTTATACGGTATTGGAGAGAGACAGGAAAGAACATTGATCCATTTGCACATGCATCAGGCACCCCTGCCAACTGCAGTTAACTCCTTCACTCTATTTTTAAAGCCTTAGCCTCATTCATGGCAGTTCTCACCTGATGAAATGCACCCACTTCTATGGATTTCAATCCAAGTGAGCAGCAGGCAAAGTTCCAGTCGTACTCCTTCAGCCAACTAATCCCACATTCCATTATCGCTTCTGGAACTGATGCTTTTTACTGAAGACACTCTGCTCCCCTATTCTATTCTTACTACTGTCAGGAAGCAATATCTCCTCTGTTATCCACAATCTGCAATGAACTCTGGGGTTTTATAATCCAATGTATCTCCAGCACTTGTGCATTGAACTTAACATTATACATCTGCAAAGCATGGTTGGGTTATCTCACATATTTGATTTCTTCTCTTTGTCTCCATCTCCTTGTCGTTCCTTTTTTAGTTGTGCATTAAAATAAATCAATATCCTGTTTCACAGGAACTATCACAAAATGCAAATAAACTGCAGGGCAAGGTTTCAGGAGGAGAATTAAGATGAGATAAACCCTCAGGTTATAACAACATCTTATTTTTATCACAGTCCCTTAAAAAAAAAAAAATCATGAACATTCCTGTGGCTGTGGGGAAACTTGCATTTGACTTGTCTGTAAGAATTTCCCTTCCATTGTTCCTATCAGGCACATAAATTTCTACTGAGAAAGTTGTGTGGCTTCTGTCCTTTGCCACCAGCTTCTCAAGTGCTTCCTAATTTTCATGTGATACCTCAGTTGTTTTTAAAACCATCCTTGATGCTGGAAAAACTGGCTACTTTGCTCTGCCCAAAATAGAAGGATAAGGAACAATTCACATATGCTCCTCCTTTTCATTGACCACTGAAACAAAATGCTGACTGGGCACAGAATTGTCTTGGGTAGAATTTTTATCTCAAACTGGACTTCTGTAAATCGAGAATTTTCCTCCACACAGAAGACTGTATTGCCAAGGGGTGCTGGAAAGCCTTGCAGGGTTTTCATCTCTGAGTGACCCAGAGGCAGTGGGCCTTGCTGAGGTGGGGTTCCCCATGTGCCCCCTGATGAGTGGCACACCCAGCAGTGCCCCTGCTCACCCCCAGGAGTTTACATCTTCCACAAGTGCAGATGCCTGCGTGACTGCCTCAAACCCTCTGAATTGTGCTGATACTGTGAGCACAGGAAGGTGTGACACAGGGCTCATGTGCTCTCAGTGACACCATAAAGTCTGGTGATCAAAGCCTCCACCTTCCCTAGGCTTTCCTCAAGCAAAAGGAGCTGAATGAAGACATAGGAAACGTGGCACTATTATTTCAGGTGAAGCCAAGCATGTGCTTTCTGTGCTTATGGCAACTGCAACTCTCTCTGGCAATATGAAAGGCAGAAGTATTTAAGTTAATATTTATGAAGAAGTCTGAATTAAGTTTTGGCTTTCTTTTTCAATGCTGTATTATTACATACAGCTAAAGCACAGTGTATAAAATTACATTGAGAAGAATTATCAAACTATGGATTCCTGAGAATCATTTAAAAAATCATTAGAGAAAATGTCAAGATACAGAAGCTGAAGTGTGGTGGAAGTTGGAAAACTAAAGAAGTTTTAGACTGCGGTTAAAAGGAAAGCCAAGAAATCAATCACAATTGTTAAAAGTTGCTGCAAGAAAGCACTGCACATGACAAAAGAATGGGCACACTCAGAATACATCAAAGGAAAAAAAAAAAAGCATGATCAAGACATCTTACAGAGGATGTGATGTCCTCCAATTCTTATTCTACTGCAGAGCAGAAATAAAGAAATGGCAAAGGGGGAGCATTTAGTTCACCTCAAGCATGTACAAAAAAATTTTAAAAGAGAAAATTAAAACATTTAATATGATCCACACCACAATTAGAGTTGAACAAAAGACAAAACAAAGTTACACATCATAGTAGTAAAAAGCCTTTTGCAATGGCATGACCCCTAGGGATAAAATTGAAATGCTCTAGATATTCCACTGTTTTCTGACGAGCCAGTAATGATGAAGAAGAAAATCACTCCCATGAGAATAAATAAGGAAAAAATAAATGGGAAAGAAAAGGGAGAAATAAAATTTCATCTTTCTCATGAAAGGCTTTTTATGTTTAGATGTATGCCTCGACCACAGTTAAAATTTCCCCTCTGTAGCTCTGACTCCTTTTCTGCCAGATGGAGCTGGGTACTCCCTCAGCTGGATTTCTGCAGAGAAGGAATGACATCCAGTGACTTTCCACGAGTTTGATCTGTGTAGGCAGCCCACCTGTTGCTGCTTTTCAGGAGCAGTCCCTTTCTTCACAGCTGAATTTCCTCATCCCAGACAAATGCTCATAAATACATTGATGTATCCCTTGCTTTGATACATCTGTCTCCTCTCCTGTGGACTCCCTCCCTTCTGCAATAGTTTTGCTCCTTTTAATTCCTCCTGTTCGAATGCAAGCCATTGTCCACATGCCTTCCCAGGACTTCCTGCATTAAGAATTCAAGATTACAGCAGCAGTGTAGAATGA
This sequence comes from Cettia cetti, assembly GCA_013401135.1. Lineage (NCBI taxonomy): Eukaryota > Metazoa > Chordata > Aves > Passeriformes > Sylviidae > Cettia > Cettia cetti. The sequence goes on from VZUI01031941.1 coordinate 101,800, forward strand.
TATAATTGCTGCCATGTGCTGCGAGGGTGAGAGAGGCAGAGTCATCTCCCAGTCCTACATATTGATTTGCTGTATGAACGCTGAGAAGAATTTTAAGGAATTCAAGGGGGATCTCACGGAGCTAAGGTGATTAGAGGAGATGATGATGCAGACGTCAATTGGGAAGAATAAAAATGCAACACAAACTTTAAAGCAATGAGTAATGTGAAGGAAGCCCTGTCACAGTGAGTGACTCAGCAAAGGTGTCAGCTCTGTGCTCCGGGGGGAATGGAGCAGAACCATCATGATTATTGACAATATATGCTTGTCTATTCCAGTGAAGGATGCTCCCGTGAACAAAATAAATTCAACTCTAACATTCTCCCCACAGAAAACCATATGGCAGCAGAGCTAGGAAGCCTTGAGGAATGATTACTGGATTATTACAGGAATTTGTAAAGACAAATTCATTTGACGTTGTCTCTAAAGTGTCTCGGAACAAGTTCTGTTTGCTTTAGTGAGAGCCATGCATGTTAAGTGTTTTAGAAAACAGTTGTCTATGTTGGTAAACACGGATTGGTTACTATTGAAAATATGATGCATATTTGGACAGCTGGATGAGTGTTCTCATTTAAGCTTCTGCATTTTAATCTTACTGTCTTTATCAAGGACACTTATGGGGGGAAAACATTAATAGAAGCTGTGTCACAACCTACAAAACAGACTATTTGATCTTTAAAAGATTACATATATTTCTTTCAATTTCAGGCAAACAATACTGAACTACAAAATTTCAGTCAGAAGTTTCTGCATGTAAGTTGACTTTGACAGCTGTAAAGTTTTGACATTTACAAGAGGTACTGACTAATAATAAGAAACTGTGATTTAATATAGATGCTGGAGCACACAGCTGTATGTATGGGGTTTTTACCCTAGTGCAGTACTGATATGGACATTCAAACAAATCAACAAATTAAACCCACCCCATCTTCATGCATTGTATTCCTTGCCTGAAGACATTAATAAGGCAAGCAGTGAAGTTTTTTTGAAAACACTAGATATGTATCTGAACAAGAAAAAAGAGCAGCCTGGCTCTGTTGTGCACAGGTGATATTCTTTAAGTTTCTTAAATTTTAAGAAACATACGCAGCAACTTAATAATATCTCAAGGCAGTAATGAATGCCTTGATTTGAGTCAAGTTGAAATCAATGATAATGAAATCAGTGTAACTCCAGTGGAAATTTAGTCAGGTCCAAAATTCTGGCAAGTAATTGCTCCTGTACAAAGTGCTGGATTATGTCATCCTTATACTGATTTACTTCACCAGAATCAAGCCCCTCATACTGAAATGCACCTAGAGGGCAGGTAGTTTTGATTCCATCTAAATTACTTGGACTGAAAGATTTTCAAAACTCATGCTGCCCTTGACCTCCTGTGTTTTACCACACTTAGTCACCAGAATAATCATCTCTCTCACAGTCATATTGACTCACCCATTTACAAACAATCTGTCCATCTTTTGATGGGGTATGCTCATGTAAAAACCAGAACAAAAGACATTTTCAGAAGATTATTTATGCTTCATGAAATTCCACCAAAGGTTTGTGCTTCAGCCCATGTAAAAGATTACTCCATCGGGTAAGTAAGACTTCATTCTGATTGAAAGTGTTGCAGATTTACTTTTAGAATTTTGTTCCATTTGCTAAAGTAGCAAATGCCTAAGAAATTAAATGGCACTGTGTATAGTGCATAGTTGAGAGCACTTCTTTGTGCAGCAGAGGGATACAAGACAAGATCTCCCTGTTTCAAATTAAGCTCCAGCAGTTCTCTGAAAGGAAAACAAAGAAAACAAAAAAAAAAAAAAAAAAAGGGGAAGAAAGATTAGAATCATAACACTATACTTGTACAATATCTTGTTTTTTCAAAATTAGCAGAAGCCAGAGTAAAAGATAAATGATCATATTACAATTATTTCTTTGAACTGTTACAACCACTAGGATAATGAGTGAAAGCAGCTTGGTTGGGTAGATATTCCCACGTTGGCTTTGTAGATTGGAAGTGATATTTTTTTGCTGTTGTTTATGACATTACCAGGTACTTAATTCATTAAGTCAGAGTTTCAGTGGAGATTCTGAAGAAGGAACCTAAAAGTTCACAGGAGACTGGTTACATCTATGCCAGCAGAAATTCTGTTTCAGAGGAGTGGGTTGGTTAACCAAAACAGCTCATGCAGATTTGCTATTTACTGATATTTTGCATTTTTTGAGGGGTTACACCAGATGAGAGATGACCTGGTCCTGGAGCATAAACGCCTGTGGGGTTTGTGGTTTGAAGCTTTATACAAGACGAAGGCTTTAGGGGTGTCCTGAGAGAGCCTTGGTGAGGTGGCAGGGCCTCCTGGGCTGCAGGACCTGTGGCATGGAGCCACCACAGGGGCTCCTTGCAGAAGGAATCCACCCTGGGAGCAGCAAGAACTGAACCAAAGGCCTGTCAGGGGGTTCACTTCACCGCTGCCCCACTGGTTTCCAGCCAACCACTTGTTTGAACACAGCCAGGCATCCCCCATTCTGTCTTCAGACACGTAGGGATTTGTAATTTTCCATAAATACTGGCAAAATAGGGGCATTTTGATGCAAATTAGTTTTGAGCATATCTGCAGAACGATGATAAAAGGAAAAAAAATAAGGCAACAGAGTGGGAAATAACAGGGAACCTGTCTAGAAATGTCACTAAGAGGTTTCACGTTATGAAATAGAACTGGGGTTACCAGTGAGATAAGACAGAAAGAGCCAGCTCTAAAATCCCCTGCATGTCTCACCTCAAAGCAATGCAAACAGTAATGCTCACAGTAGCTCTGTGTTCCAGTTCTTGATTTTTATCTCATTTATCCCAATGGAGCAGCATGGGGCTGAACTGTAGGAATCCTTATTTCCACCAGCATTAGTAAGATCAAGACCTTGTTTGCAAATGAGGGAAATCTGAAATGTGGAGCTCTGCAAAGAGCAGTCTGTTGGCTTGTGCTTTCTGTCAGCTTTTATATATGCACCTAATGAACGGTGGAAAATGATTACAGTGGGGGCATGGAAGTAGGCATGAGAGCTGATATAAATCAGTGGCATTTTATTGACTTCAGTTCTGCTGGTCTGATCTAAATCAAGAATGAATTTGGACCTAGGGCCTTGCAGAGAAGTCTCTGGGACTGAATCCTGCTGTCTTGGCTCAGATAATTTTTTCCTAAATTTCAGTGAGAGTCATGCTTGAACAAGGATCTCGGGATTCTACTGTCACATAACACAATAAACAGCTCTCATCAGCAGCTCATTTAGATTTGAAGTGTATCTAAATGTTTTATGGAAATTATATACTTTAAAATCATCCCCATTGTGTTTTTTAATGCTGAAGCATTTCTATTCTTCATATGTTGAGAAATATGTGTCACATTCTCCAGTTGAAAAAAAATCAGAAAAATTTATAAAAAAAAAATACTCCAAACAAAATAAATTGCACTTTTTTTGGTGTGTTATCTAAAATGTAGAAGTTGCATATTGAATAGAAACAAATATAATACCAGTGGATGCATAGGCACACTGCACTGTAGGTGGGAAAGGCAAGTAATGTGAGGTTTCTTCATGTTCCTTTCTTGTTGCTTTTCTTTTGGTGTTTTCAATGCACACCCATCAACTTTACAGGAGTGTCAGACTGTGAACAGAACCACATGTTAAGATAATTACTAATTATGGAGAAAGGGAAAAGGCATGAAATCAACATGAATTTTTAAGAGACCTGGTCATCTCCAGGTTTTCTATTTCCCAAAGAAAGGTAATTGCTTTGTTTTTGAAATCACAAACTAAGGCCTGAATATAATTCCATGTTGCTGTATGTGCTAAAGCAGGCATTCATTTTTATGATCTTCTGCCTCATTTTCAGGAGGCCACCCTTGTCTGTGTGTAAGGGAAGGCTCAAAACTTGCTGAGAGGGCAACACCCATAACTCAGCATCCAACGTGGGAGCACAGCTTCCCCTGGATGGCAACAGCTGCCAGGGCTCAGGGGACAGCCAGCACAGGAGATGCCCTCACACCTGGGCCTTGTGAGGTTTAATTAAGCTCAGCTGCAGAGCACCAATCAACCCTAACGAGGTAAGGAGGTGCCAGAGCAGGAGGGATGTAAATGCCTGAGCCTCCGGTGTTCTGGTTTGCCGTGTTGGGACTCTTCTCTTTGTTGTAAGGGAGCTTCTTTCTCCCTAAAGCCAGCCAGAAAAGGTATTGTCTCCTGTGGTTTATGAAATATGTGGCTGTAAATAGTCATTTAAGTGTGGTGGGGTTGGGTTTTTCTCAGAATTTGCTCAGAATAGAAATAGGAATGAAGGTTAAATAGGAAAGAAGTTTCTCTTTGTTTTATTTTTGGGAGGATGGAGAGAAAGGAGAAAGACAACCACTGTAGGTAGCCAGCTAGTTTAATATAATCCCCAAATAAGCATTTTATTTTCTGTGGGGAAGTGTGAGATTGTGTCCAAGATAAACTTGTATGAATTGCATAACAAAAAATATTACTCCCCTAAGAGAAAAGGAGAGACTTTATTTTTAAGCTGTTGCCTTGATTGTTTTTGTTTCCTCGCTGTTTTGATCCGTTGAACTTACTCGACTAGTTATTGCAGAGTCACTTATTGATTCAGGCTAATGTGTGTGAGAGGTGTTTTTAATGTAAAGAAAGTAGTCTCCTCTAATATTTTCCTATTTTTTCGTCAAAGCTGGTATAAAAAAATTCTCAATTTGATCTTTGGCTGGATAAGGGGCTCTGAAGAGATCTGAGTGTCCAGTTTCCATTGAAGCCATGTTCAATACCCTGAGAGGATGTAGCATTTCCCACCATTGTGTTACCAGCTCCTGCTGAAACCCTTGCATGTGTTTTACCTGCTCCCATAACTGTGTGGCTCTGAAATGTCTGTCCTACTCAAGAGTGTGCTGCTTCCATGTGTGTGAGCAAATAGTCTGGTTTTGCATTGTAATATCTGTAGGCAAGGGTTTTTTTTTCTAGTCAATAAAATTGTAGTTGGGGTTAGGATTGAGTAGCTCAGGGAAAATGGTGAAAATATTTAAGCTTTATTTCTTAAAGATGCTGTGAAGGGGTACCTCTCAGTCAGAAATCTGGCCTTTTATGAGTGGTTATATGCTGTCCTCACCCAAGCTTCTCCTGTGAAAATTTGTGTATCTTTTGAGATGTGGTTCTTCAGACTTTGCTAGAAAGAGAAACCTCCTGTTTAATTTACTTTAAATGTGATGGGAAACCATGAAGACTATCATGCAATTTCCCCTAGGGCTAAGCACCAGCTCAGCCACCCCCGTGTCCTTCAGACTCCTTGTTTTCAGAGCAGCTCCTTTCCCTCAGCACAGATTACTCATTTCCCTCACCTGTTGGGCTGTTGCTGATACTCCCTGGCCTGGCTCAGCACTAAGGCTGCAGCCAGCAAAGCCAGGTTTACTCTGCTGGTGAAACCTTATGGGAAAGTCTGAAACAACTCACCTTAAAGCAGTGGTTTGAATATCCTGATCATAAATGCAGGCTGTACTGCTTGTTGCTGTGCCTTTACTGTGCAGGCATCTCAGGTGTGCAAAATGCAAACCTGCAGAGGGTTTGGGGCAGGGCAGAGGGATCAGGGCAGTGCAGAGGGTGCCAGAGCTGCCTGTGAGCACCATGGGAAGAGGCAGCAATGCTGAGATTGGAGGCAGCACTGCTGTCAGGCCTTGCTCTCCAGCAAGTTCCAAAACCTGTGCTTTGTGTCACATTCACTGCCCGCACCTGCCAGCTCTGGAAAGCACAGGCTTTGCCCAGGGAGTGTTTCAGATGGCTTGTTGCTGTGTTTGGAAAGACAAGCTGCATTATTTTTCTTTACGGGGTTGTAAAAATAAGGTCATTAATGGAGGATGGGAAGTAACTATTGAAGTCAGAAATAAATGTATGGAAATTGGTTGTTTTCTTCAATTCCATTGGAACTTTGGTGTAATATCCTTGGAGTTCCTGAGTCCCCTTTATCTGCCAGATAAAGCTATCCTTGACTATTACCATTTGCTTAGCCCTCGAGTAAAAACATGTGGAAGAGATGAGCAAGTCAATCACATTTATCAGAGTGGAATGATTAGTCCTGAATTATGTGGCTCAGGCATGGGTATACATGATTAATGTTTCAGCTGAGTGAGAGGAGAAAAGCTAAGCTAGTCTAAACTGCCCAGGAGAAGCAGGGGGTTGTACAGTGGGGGGATGTTTTGGCCAAGTGGGGTAAAGCAGCTTTGGGAACAAACATGAGAGCAGAAGAGGATTCTGCAAAACCAACCAGTAAAACAAAGAGCTTACACATGGAAAGAAATACCGTGTGATGGTGGTCTTCCTTTTTCCTTTCAACTTTGAAATAAATATATTTAGTTCCTGCACTGTCTGGGTGAAGGTGGGGTGTTGTGCATATGATCTCAGGCCAGTTTTTGCAGGTAAGGTAGGTGCATGTTTCCATGTATGTGATGGCTGAGCTGCAGCAAACTTTAGACTGCTGAGGCTGATAGATGTGCCAAACCTGGGAGGCCCCAAGATGTTAATTTCTGTAACAGAAATCTTTGGATTACACATTGCTCCTGATTTATAGCCACGCACCTCCATTGTGGGATATATAATATTTAATAATTAATAAAGAGGTAGAACACTTACATAAAACCCCAACTGTGAAGCCTCTAATGTCAGTGTGGGTAGTTAGGAAAATGCTGGGGATTTGGGTATTTTAAGCCTTAGCACACAACTGTACTTTAGTGTCCTTTGAACCACCCTCTCTGTGCTCTCCAAGGAAAAAAAACATACAATGATTTGTGGACAACATGTAATTCTCTTGAAGAACATTTAAATGTTTTCGGTGAGGGACTGTTCTTGCTGAAAATCTGTCCGTGTTTTGAGGGCAGAACCCTCCTGACACCCTCCAACTCCCTGGGATGGAAAGGTGGGATAATGCCTTAGGGCACAGCAGCCTCATGAGAAACGTGTGACAGTCCCACATAAGGCAGAGGATGCTCTGGATTGCAGTGGGATGGGAAATACCTAACTGGAGGCAAGCACAGAGCATACTGAGAAAATGTGGAGGTCAGCACGAGACACCAGATCAATGTCCCTTAGCTGGGTGGATTAAACCTCTTAAGGACAGGGTCTAACATTAAAGTGACAGTGAGGAAGAAGACATCCTTCCCTTGGTATGCAGAATTTAGTCCAAGGCCACAGCCATGTCCAGAGCATGCTGCAAGCACAGGATCATGTCAGTTCTGGTGACAGCAGCCACCTGGCTGCAGCAAGGTGATACAGGGACACCAGCTTGCCAGTGCTTTGGATTTGTATCCTCTTGATACTTTTTGATAGGTCAGGTCTGCTTTTTTGTAAGGGCCATAATCTTCTGTTATGGTTGAAACATTTATTTTTTTTTTTTTTTCCTGCAGTGGGACCGTTGCCAGATTTGTGTGGCACTTTACATTTAGAGCTGTAAAGTTCTAATGTCACTGCCACAGGTTTGTTAATCCACGTGCACATGAGATAACCCCATCTGAGCTTAGGCAAATTTCATTCAGCAGCTGAAGTGTATTATACTGGCATCAGAGGTCTGAAGAGCTCACTGATGGGTTTTGAATGATTTTGTATTTAGCAATGGTAGCCGTGGTTTATTGTACAAACTTTCCTGTTAATGTCTATTTCCTGGGATGTGTGAGCTCTGAAAAATGAGTTTAAAAAGCTGCGTTTCCCTAGACACCCTAGGACAATCAGCATTTTTGACAGTTTTTTCATAAAACTCTGAACTATCTAAACATTTTCTTCAGTTTCAGTTCCAAGCAGCCCTAGAAGACCTCAGAAAATAGCTTTTCATGAAAACACTGAGAAACACTTTAGTAATCCCTCTGTTTTACACTAAAACCACAAACACATTGAATATTTTAAATATTCTTACTGTAGGTTTAGCTATGAGTATGAGGAAGCAGAGGAAGAAATGTCCCTGAAAGAGCAATCTGAGTATTTCTCCTATTAGCAAGCCACAGTTTGAGTGTTTACCAGGCTGCCTCCAGCTGAAGTGTGCCACTACTGTTGTACAGGGGATGAAATACAGAAAAATAAAAGACCCACAACAAGGAATTCTTGTTGGCTTACAACATTTACATATGCAGGGTTTTCACTTTCTTTTCAGCCTAGTTGGTTTGTTAGTTTGCAAATTAATGGGAGATTGCATATTGTGTTAGTTTTGGCTTGTTGGACTAATAATGCTTCTTGTATTTTTTTTAATTTCAGCTGAAGTGAAAAACTCAAAGCAAGTTAAGAAAGTACTACTTCAAAATTGTATTTAGTGATTAGTATTAAGAAAGATAATTGTGGAAATAACATGGAGATACTGATGCTAATGTTTGAGCCTTTGTTCAACATGCCTCAAGAGACTAAATTTTCTGCTTAAATTGATATTGGGAGAGATACAGTAATTTAATAATAGTATTTAGAAATTAGGCTGAAGATATTTCATGGATTTAGTTGGTTTAAAGTTAAGACTATTTGAATGTGGTTATAGTCAATTAAATGTAATTTCTCCTACTGTGTAAGCTAGAACATCTGAATGTATCCTTTTGCATCACAGCTCTGTTTTTTAAACCCTCTCCCTTATCCTTCCTAAGATTTTAACAGTGAGAGTTTAATCTGCTGTGTTTCTGCTTTTGCACCAGCTGAAAGGCACAGATCAGTGCTACAAAGCCTCATGGAGAATCCTGTCAGTCCTCCCTGCAGACTTTGCATCCTCTGCAGAGCCTCATGGCGTGAGGAGAGGCGAGGAATAATCTTTCCCAGCAGCTGGTGGGAGCCTCCCCTGAGCTGGGCAGGGACAGGTGCTCATAAGGTGGTTGTTTTCCCAGCAGGGTGCTGGGCTGCCCCCAGAGTACCGGGTGAAGTGATGTCTGGGGTGGCTGTTGGCATCTGTGTCATCCCCCAGGAGCCGCACAGGAGGCTGGCATGTCCCCTACCGCTGCACAGCGTGCACCTGCCAAGGCCTTGCAGTTCCTACAGCCCAGCCCAGGGGCCTTCAGCCCATCCTTGCTCCTCACAGCAGCCCACCCCCCACCCCCCACCTGCCTCTGTGCAGCAGATAAATTCCCTGGCGTGTTCTTCTCTGATATTTTCTCCCAGATGTGAGCAATCACAAGAGCAAGATGTGACCCTTAATGTTACAGCTTCCCTGTTTTCACTTCTTTGCATGTGTTGTTAAAATACTAGCCTATTTTGGGGACTTGTGATAAATGTCTAAAGGTAATTTTGGTAATTTAATTGATATTTTCACTGCCTCATGAGTTGGTTATGGTGAGAATGGAAGCAGATAAGATTGTTAGCAGAGAGAGAGAGTGACTTCAGCTATTTCAGAGCTAAGTCAGCTCTTTCATGTAGCCAGTGGGAGGTTACATTTAAAACTCATGAAGATAACCCTGAAAAGACTAGATTAGTTCTGATGTGTTATTCCAGCCTTTACCCATTATACAAGCAGCAGATGGTTCATCATGTTATATTTTATTGACCTACAGGAAGTGAGAGAAGAGGTGTTTTTGTCACTCCTACTTGCTACAAAGCCTACAAAAGTTGCTTTTAGCTGTTAACCAGTGACTTCAAATTGGGTATCTGTCTTCTTTAATGAGGAGAGGAGAAGAGTAATAAAAAAAAAAATCAATAAAAGTAGGGTTTGTAAATATATTATCTGAATCCCCTGGGCTTATTAGGTAGGATAGTCTTGTAGACAGAAAGATCCATATGGAAATCCTTGAGGTAATTTCATGCAGTGTTGTTCCATACTTGTAATTCTTTGGCTGTGCAGATGATTTCCTATCTGACCAGACTAAGTAAGTCGGGTGAGTCACCCATTAAGAGGATTAAATGCTTCTGGCTAGAAGAAAGCAGAGACCAAGCTTTCATGTGTGGCGTGGAATCGAGCTGGTGTGATAAAAGGAATGCAAAGAAAAAACAATCTAATTTTCATTTCTGACATGCTTAGATAACAGAAGAATTTGTAGCTGCTCTATTTTAAATGGGAAACATAAATGGCTTACAAAGGACCATTCAGGGCTAAATCAAGTTCAGAATATAAACTAGATGCCTAAAAGCAACCTTTATAACTTTTCTGGGAGTTATTCTCTTGAAACAAATGACAGTCTGGAGCTGTCAGTCTCTTGAATGTTTTATAACCTTAAAAAGTTATGTCAAAAATCTGTGCTGTGACAAAATTCTGACCTTAGGGCATAGGAACTCCACTTTTTTAACTTGTACAGAGAAAGTACTTGTTCTGTCCAAGCCAAATTTGGACAAATGGAGGCTGGGAAATGTGGGTGCAGTTCCTGGAAGTGTAGACAAAACCCATCAGATGCACAAGTGGCATAGCTCAGTGAAGTCTATGGATCAGCCATAAAGCAGGAAGGAATTTATGGGCATATTCCTTTCAATCAGCAGGGCACAGGTGGCATTTACATGTCAAGGATTGAAGCCACAGGGATGTATAGACAGAAAAGTGGACTCTAAAAGCTGGTAACAATCCAGATTCATATCCAGCTTTGATCTGTTTGGATGCCTGGAACCTTCAGTGGGAAGCTGCATATATTTAATTTAAATGATTTCTGAATGATGAAGACTCATAGGGATGGCTCCACTTTGCAAATTGCTTGACAGGGTGTATCCCCAGGAAAAATTTGGGAAGCAAAGAGCTCTGAGGTATTTAATTTCCTTGGGGTGGGTTTTGAGAGCCTGTCTTGCAGCCAATGGCTGTCCAGCTTTACTGCTCCTTGATGTGGACCTCGAATGGGTCACCTTTGTGTGCTTCCTGCTCCAAATCTCACAGTTTACAGGAGGCTTTGCTGGTGATGACTTGTGCCTTCCCCCTGTAGTAAACAAGGCAGGTGCTCTCATTCCACACACAGGAAAAAAAAGAGGGCACACTTCAACAACCCAGAAGAGACGGTTCATTTGAAAATCCTCTTGAATTATGGTTGGTACTTAGGGATTTTAAGGCATCTTAAAAGCAGGCAAATGTAGTCTGAGGCCAAGGCAGATATGGGTCGGTTGGAGACCTCATGCCTCAGTCTATCATCTCTACCCTGAAGAAGCACAGCGGCTTCCTGATGAAATAAACTTGCTCAGCGAGTTTGGACTGGCACTCGGTGTGTTTTTCATCTGGGAAGTTTCTTGTCAGCTCTGTAACAGCTTTCATTGACTGAGCAGAGAAGTCCAACCCAGTCAAAGACAATGAAGCAAAAAATAATTGACTTAGAGTAATGCCCATGTCTTGTGAAAGCCTGCTGTAGTAAAGAGTAGAGCAAAGCTTCCTAAACATTTTTCCTACTTAAGTGCATTTTGAGTTGCTGAAGAAATGTAAACAAACAGCAATAAATCAGGGACTGAATGAAATGTGCATTTGAGCCAATTTTACCGTGCATCCCAGCAGCTTCACTAAAACAATTTGGCATCTACCTCTTTCATCCAACAAAGCTTTGTCTTCTATGTTTGTTTTTCTGGGTTTTTTTGTTTTGGTTTTTTGGTGTGTTTTTTTGGTTGTTTTTTTGTTTGTTTGCTTGTTTGTTTGTTGTGAACTGAATTAAATCACTCAACTTCAAGACTTTTCTCTAGCAAATCCAGTTGGTTGACTGAAAAACCAGCTTATTATACCTCCATGAAGCTTGATGCAGGTGTGGGTAGGGAACAGAATGAAGCCCTCCTCTGCTGTTGTGGCACCTTTGTGCTACCCTTTGCACAGAGAAACTGTGGATGCCCCATCCCTGGAAGTGTTCAGGGCCAGGTTGGATGGGGCTTTGAGCAACCTGATCAAGTGAGTGGCAAATGACTGAACAAAATGACAAAGATTTGGTGATCAGAGACCAAATTGCAGTTTCTTAGAGAAGGTACTTATTCATGTTGGGAAATCCAGCCTGCTTGGGTTGTATTTCTCCTCATACACTGCAGCCTCATCCCAGAGCCCTTGAAGTGGATCCCTTGCACCCAACCCCCTGTTCCATCTGCCTTGCCTGTAGGAATGGGGGTAATGCCCAGTCCATTGAGGTCTGGGCTCTAATGTGTTGTGTGTTGTGAGTTATTCACAGCCCCACTGGACTCACTATAGGAATGAAGAGATTCCAGCTCTGAAAATGTCCATAAGTGTGTTAGATCTGTAGCATGCAATAGTGGGGAGATAAATAACTAATTTACTCACTGAAGGTCAGAAAAGGGGAGCAAATAGTGAAAAATAGCAGAGTGGTGGCTACAGGAGGTACTTTATCTGATATTCTTAGAGAAAAGCCCTGCAGAGCTGTGAGTATGTTGAGTTCAAGCCAGTAATTTTTTGATTTTTTTAACTGTGAGGTTAACTGCAAAGCTGTGTGAAGTCACCCTGCACTCACAAGCAGTGGCTTGAGGCCTGAGAGCTCAGGGCCTGGCTGGCTGGTGCCAGGCTCCCTCCAAACTTCATTTTCCCTTCATTTTCCCTTCATTTTCCCTTCTCAGCAGGCAGGTCTCAGCCACCTTATTCACTGAATGACAGCTTGGGATAAACCATGGTAATTTCCTGTATGAGCTGAGCTTTGAGCAACCAGTGCATGCCACGAAAAGTACCTGCATTGCCCAAAGTTTTTTTTCTAAAATTGTAAGCATGCAGTCATATTGAGAGCATACTTCCTGTTTGAGAGCTGGATATGCATGCAAGTGTTTTGGCAAATGTGTTCTGAATAATGAACAAACAGGTGAGAGACCCAGTGTGCATTGGCCACACACCCAGAGAACAGGCATGGTGTGAGAGCTGTGTTATTTTTTACAGATTTTTCAGCTGGATCTAATATACTTTCTTTCCTTGTCTTGAGGAGAGACCAGGGAATATGTTCTATGGTGTATTTCTGTTTGATTTCTTCTCTCACTGAATGGGGTTTACATTTGAAAATTATCTGCTGCACATAAACTTTGTGAGAATGGCCCATTCCCTTATGTCAACCTGCCATTATTTTTCTCTCTCCTTATGGTATCCCACTTATTTTTTTCCCCAAACCCTCAAACAGTAGAATACTATTTCCAAATCCCCAAGCTACAACACATTACCCTAGGAGCATCTCCCAGCCAGAGCTGTGCAAGGTGAGGCATGGAGGGGAATTCCCACTGCTGTTAGAGCCCAACAGAGAGAAAAGCATCTGTGCTGTTATTTTAAGCAGCTGTGTCTTCTCTTTATCAAAGTTAAAAGACCTGTGCAGGGTCAACTTCAGTGAAAAGGTGGTTTCTTCATTCCACTGTTGCTAGAAAATGTTATTCTTTTCTCTTTTTGAATTAATGGCTTTCAATCCTTTCCTCCCAGAGCAATGAGACATGGGGAAGCAGAGAATAGTGCACCTCAAAGGTCATCAGAATTATGATTTGCTCACCTCTCGGTGCTGAAGACTCAGTGGCAGTGAGCTGCGTCTCCAGCTCTGTTGCCAGAGCCCTCAGAGCCCATGCAGGGCACAGCACAGAGCTCAGAAAGTTCAGCATCATTTGCTCTTTCTGGTAGCTCTGCACTCAACAGCAAGAGCTAAACCTCACAAGGAGCTGCTGTGGTAAAGGTGGCTGTCTGGGTAGGTTCTTCTTCTGTGCTTGTTCCCTCTGGGCATCCTCGGGGAGTCTCCTTCTCCTCTGCTGCTCTTCAAGCCAGGATCTGTGGAGTATTTAGCAGTGCCTGCGTTGTGGCAGCTTCCCTGTGCTCCCAGTGAGTCCAGCATGGGCTGGGACTGCCCTGAGTCATGTGTGTGACAGCCTGAGCCCTCACCCTGTGCCTGCCTTGGGGCTGCCAGAGGGCTGCCCCCTCTGCAAAGCTGTGCTGGCATTTGGTTATTTGCCAGGTGGCAGGTGAAGCAGAGTGTGTGGGAGTGCTGGGATGGACTGGGAGACCAGCGGAGCTGTGCCCATGCCTGCCCTGGCTTTGGAGGAGAAGGCAAACCAGGCACCTTGGCTTGGCAGCTGGAAACAGCACACCCACCCCAAGCTGCTTCCAGAAGTGATGACACTATCTGCCCCACTCACCTTCCCCAGGTGCTTGAGGCTGTTTCCAATTTGAGGTATTTGAATAAGATGATTCTTGTGTTTATTCTTTTGGCTGCTTTCTCTCCCCCCTTTTCTTTGGTGTGCCTTTCTCAACATGGTATTTGAAATTGTATCTTGAGGTGCTTCAATATTGAGTGCTTTCCTTGCAGCAAACCTTGGCAGGGCATAGGCACAAATATACACATTTTCTATTTTGATGTTGTGTGCAGTAAGTGATATCTATGCTTCCTCATTGCTTATTTTTATCCACTTACCCATTTTCATCCTCTGTTGCTACATCGCAGCTTTCCTAACCCTTCTTCCTTTCTGTAGCAAAAAAGGACATTCAGATGAAGAGATCTTTTTCAGCTTTTGGAAAGTTTACATTTTTTGGTTGTCCTTTTGAAAAGTGAGATTACTAAAGGTAAAAAAAAAAAAAAAAAAGCATGAATGATTCTATTACATGCAGTGAAAACATTGAAGTGTAGGTTTTTAAGCTCTCTGCTGTGGGATTTTCTGGTGGGGGGAGTGGGAGGGGAGTGTATTAAAAAAAAAACTATTGAAGAAACAAGCATTTGCTGTTAAAGACACAGTGTTCCCCAGCACCAGCATTTGGATGATTAGCAAGGAACCAATTTGAGTGTTCTTGTGAACACCATAAAGGTGATCAGGCAGAATGGGGCTTATAGCTGCTTCTGGAAGTTATTGAGCTCTATTCCTATTCCACAGACTGCATGAGTGTAGTTTGAGGTCAGAGGTTGCCGAGAATCTGGAACAATCAGCAGACTGGGAGTCCTGCTTTCTAGAGCTGGCTTTTTGCCTTGGGCAGACATTAATTTCTCATGTTGTTGGATAGGAGACATTTTATTGTTTTCTGAGTCATTCAGCAGCTGAAGGTCTGAGCCAAATATGTCCACCACACATTGCCCATGCAGAAAAAGAGGGTTCCAGCTCTCCCAAGAACCCTGTGACTCTCTGTGACAAGGAAGGCCTATGTTCCTGGTGAAACTGCTGATGTTTGGCTGTGGAGGAACTGATGAGGTTGCTGAGGAATGGTTTGCTCCTCCCAAGGCAGGGCAGTTTTGTGGGATGAAGTGAAGCTCATACAGAAGCTCAAACCAGCACACAGGTTTGTTGTACCTGTGTCCCCCTCTGCTCCCCCTTACAGACTGAGCCAGCTAGGTGAAACAAGGCAACATTTTCATTTCTTGCTGTAGGGCTTGAGAAATTCATGACCAGTTGCTGATGCTTATTTATGTTTGGATGTAAACACTATATCAAATGTGCTTTTATTGCCATTTGTTCCAATAAAAAGGTAAAAATACATAATCTAAATGTAAATTTGTCAGTGAATAAAAGCAGGCCACAAAAATAGCTAGAAAGTTATCAGTCTTGCTGAACATGAAGTAGTATGGAAAAATGTCATAACTGCATAGAGAAGGAGAAACGGAAGAAAATACATTTATTTGGGAAAAAAATGGCAAAGAAGGAGACAATCCATTCTTTCAGAACATAATATAATAAGCTCTCTTGATTCTTCAGGGAAGCATCTCAAGGTAATTTTCTGTAGCTTTTAAAACAGTAAGCAATAAAAAAACTAGGAATGAAGCATGGATTACTCCTCTCAGGAGTGTCTGCAGCTTTAGGCTTTCTCAAAACCCTTGTCAGTAGAACTTCTTGGCCATTATGTCAGGAACAAGAAATGTGTATTTGCCATTAAGATCATCTTCAGAAGAGCAAAGTAAGGCACTGAGAAGATACTTGAAATGACTGGTAGCTTTTCAGCAAGATAGATAATTCTAGCAGGCTGCTTATAAAAGTCTGCATGGCAACTTCATTCAGAACTTTAAAAATGAGCCCACAAGACCTTTGTGTAAAGGCTGTGTCCTTTGCTGTGCTTGCACAGGCTGGATGGTGCTGCAGGGTAATGCACTGTCTGTTCACCTTCATGTGCTGGAGAGCCTGGGTAATTCCAGGGGAATGGGCCTCCCCTGGTCCCAGAGGGAACTCCTGAGCAAGCACAACTAATGAAACTGCTTTCTTCTTGACTTGTGTTGGTTGGGTCAATTCATTTCTAAACTCAGTTATAGATGGAGTGTTTTGCTGACTCTGCACACACCAAAATGATTTCTCTGCTTTTTCCCCTTGAAGCTTTTCCCCTTTTCCCCACACTGAGCATTTGGCAGGATTCACCTGCAGAAAAAGCTGCAACGACCATCAGCTGGGTTTTGTAAAGTGCCAGCCTTTAACTCCCTGTTTCTGTAAAACTCCCAGCAAATTCCTGACCTTTGAGAGGCAGGAAATATGGGCATGCTTCATGTAGCATGATTTTGTGCTTCCTGCACCAACAAAACCCTTTGCCTTTTCCCTGCTCTTGCATGGATTGCAAGTGGGCTCAGTAGTAATTTGAGGTTTGCAGTTTGGGTGTGTCCAAGTGTCCTGTGTGCCAGGTGAGCTGCATCTCAGAAATAAACTCAGGGAACCCGTGCAGAGCCGTGTACCTTGTCAGCCCCAGGCCAGCACTTTGCAAAAGCACGTGCCTTTGTTCACATTATGGGCCTTAAAGTGACTATTTTTCAACTTTGAAATACTGCTCGAAATCATTTAAAACTGGGAGTTACAAGGTGCTTCAAGTGCTGCTTTCTAGAAGCTTTCATGACCCCTGGAAATACACCTCTGTATTTAACCCCTGTGTAAGGGGACAAACCAGGCTGGATTTAGGTGTTTTTACATGCAGTAGTATTAATTTTGGAGGGTGAAAGTTCTCACAATCTAATCTGAGGATAAAGAAGTATTTTTCCTATCTGATTGCATTTTAGGGTGGGTTTTGGTCCTTAGCACATGGTGGTTGTGCTGCTCCAATGTAAGTTAGGAGACAGTGCTCAGATTAAAAAGTTCTGAGCTGTTTGAAAAGCATGTTATAATAAAGGCATAAAATATTTTTATTCTAGATTAGAATAGTAGATTAGAACAATATTTTAATGATATTTTATAATAAAAATATTGGCTTTTATTCCTTCTAAAAATATTTAGAGGATACACCAAAGACTTTAAAACAGAACAAATATCAAAGCAAAAAGGGGGTTCTAGCTAATAGAGTTAGTGTTGCATTTGAGTAGAAATCCTTTGGTTTATGCTGGTTGTTCATATCCTTGGTTTTAAGTTGCAAATCTTGGATTTGGACAGCGACCTTTCCTTCCTCCATAATTTTTTTTTTTTTTTAATTGTCCCTCATCCGACTGCAGAGCAGTGTGACTTAAGGTCCTGCAATGTCAGAGGCAAAGGTTTTAAGGATTTAGTCTCTGTTGATGTGGCTGTGGCCCCTCAGGCTCACTTGTGAGAGACCAAACACTTGCACGAATTGTGGGGGTGGCATTGAGACACTCAGGCCAGGAGTGCTGAACGTTATTGTCCCTTTTGTGTTGGCTGTTGTCCCTTTTTCTGGGAGGATACTGGGTGTTTTTCCTTCAAGGGGAACATTTAATTTTGATTTGTGTGGAACAGCATGGAAATGGGATTGAAGGGATCAGCTACTGAACAGTGTGTCCTTTGCCTTTCATTAGAGGTGTTAGTTCACATCTTGATGAAGGATGTATTATGTGATCACAGAAATAGAATAGATTTAACTCTTTTAAAATGCCTTTTATCAATTTCCCCTTGCCATAAAGTATGAGTTATTGACAAACCCCAGGCCTTCTGTCACACCTACTCCTCTGGTTTAACAGCCCTCTCCTACATGCCCTTGTTGCTATGGTGCTCCATTTCACAGCCACAGTGCCTTATATATTGTAATAAGTGACATATGCTCAAGGCAGCCCAAGAAAGTCAGCACACTGGCAACAGGTCACTTCGAATTCTTTACTTAAGCAAAAAAATTAGGGGGTGTAAGGCAACCAAAGGATTGACACTACTGGCAAAAGTGCTCAGGAGATAATTATTCCTATGCTACCTTCCTCTTGAAAATGCAGCATGGGGTGAGGGATTTGCCTAGAAATGACAAAAAAACAGAGTTTTCTCAGATATAGATTATCCTATTTTATTGATGTGTTTAGTTAAAAGCAAACAAACCTATTTCCTATGCTGGTTTCCTTCTGTCTTCTAAGTAAATATTGGCAGGAAGAATGATGATGTCTTTAATGTGCGTGAGACCTCAGATGTTTTTTGTGCAACAATTTGAAATGAAAAAATCTGGAATTTTTCAAATGGGAAAAAACCCCAAGAAATTTTCCTTTACCTATTTTCTTACAATAACAACTTGTATCCTGCACCTTATTTTGCATAGAACTGGCAGGATTATTTTAAAAAGAAGAAAAAAAAAGGAAAGCAAAACTTCTGTCTTGGGAACTGCATCTTTAGTGCTGTTCTGGGTAAGTTTTTGAGATGGTGCTGTCCTTGTTTCAGAAGCATAGGCTGCTGACCATTAGGACAGCTGTCCATCTAAAAAACTTTTTCAATTGCAGTTATAGGAGCATGCACATTCATTGTGTTGCTAATGAAAAATTTAGTAAAGCCACATTTATTCACTGAATACTAAGGTTGTTAATAACAAAGCATACATTATTAATGCAGAATAAAGTGAAATAATATAAACATATAAAGTAGTATTTGGCAGGAACTGCTAGAAGGTGTCAAAGTGAAATGGGTCCAGGTGTAAATCAGTTCTTGCTGTGTTAAAACATGGCTGTGAGGGACCTTTCTAGATGAATATTAACACTAACACCATGCTGAAGTAAAATGTATTGCTCAAAATTTTCTTTTTTTTTTTCTTTAACTTCAAAATATGGGCTATAAAATTGGGAAATAAGCAGGACCTTAAAGATCCTGTTCTCTCAAATCAGTGGAAGTGAAGCACAGGCCAGCAGTTCCCCTGATGCTCGGTGATGGGCTGCCCACCCTGCTGGCAGCCTGAATGGGAGCACTGGGCCTAGAGCTGCCCAAGACACACTGGAGAGAAAGGGCTGAGTGTACTCCTGAGTTTCATGCCTGGGATGTTTTGATCTTGGAAGGGTTCTTTCCCAGGCGCTCTTCTGGTAAACAGAAGAACAATGTTTTGTAAATATAAGGATGTTTAGATTCTTTCTTATAGGAGGGACCTTCTTCTGATGTCCCTCTGGGATGACCAGTTGATTAAAAAGTTTACCTTTGTGCTACCAATCAAATTGGCCTCTGACATTCTGTATAAAGAGGAGCTCATCCCACAATAAAGAGAGAACCCACTGGGCACTTTGAAAAAGAGCCTGCATCCCTTCTGTTCGATGTCCCTTGCGACAGTTGAGTGTCCAGTCTTGGTGGACACTGAATTTTCTGGCAGTTGTGACTCCCCTGGAGGGCATAACCCACTCAGGCTCTCCTCCCGAGGGAGGGCTGTGTCTGTCCCACTGCCTGCTTCTCCAGGTTTGGCTGCCCAGCCCATTTCTGGCTGCCATGCGTGTGCCCAGTGGGCTCTGAGCTGTGCCAGCCCTGCTGCCAGGCAGGTGCTGCTGTCCCTGGCAGGGAGGGCAGGCAGGGGTGGCACCACGGCTCCCCAGGGTGACAGTGCTGCTGCTCCCACGGCCCTGGCCACCAGGTGTGCCCTGCTGCCAGCACAGAGCGCAGCAGACATCCTGCCTCCCGTGCTTTTCCCCTCGTGTCGGCTTGTGATGTTGGTCTGGTGAGCAGGAGCAACCTTAAAAATAACTCTGGGGAACAATCTAACTCTGGCTTTGTTCTGTCTTTAACCTCAGGCAGACTGTGTCAGCAAGAGACTTTGAAATGATATTTTTCCCTCATACCAGCTTTTTTCTAACAGAGAGTGCTGTACTGAGACCCAGAGACACAGACTGTATTCCCAGCTCTGATGTTTTTGGTACCTCTCTTTATCCCTTTCCAAACCTCCCACCATGTACCTGGCTTGTCATACACCACCCCTCTTGGGTATCAGTTCTCTGCTCTTTGCTGCACAATTTTGCCCCACCTACCAAGTCTCTGCTGGGGTCCTCTGGTTGCATCCAAAAGATAAATAACAAATCTAAAGGGAAATTTCTAATGGGACCAATCTCAATATATTTTTTTCAAAATATCCTATCAAAAAGCCTTAATAAAAAGCAGAAGGGGTAGACAGTGAAAAGCATAGGCTTTATTTTAGCAAGTCAAAGTGATATGTGTGCATGCACAGCAGCTGCCAGGCAGAACTTAACTCCGTGGAAATTTCTGATCTTTCAAAATGTGTTTTCAACCCAAAATGGACAAAGGTTGTATTTTGAGAACCTTAGAACTGAAATGTTTCCAGTTTTTGGTATGTCAGATCACAAAATAATTCCTTGCAGGGAAACGAAACAGAAATCTTTTTGGAACAGGGTCAAGGCTCTATGATATAAGCAGCCAAATAACATCCATTATTAAGCAGGCTGTATAAATAACAATTGCCACTAAGTTCTTTCACTCATTAAATCATTGAATAATTTAGATCAGAAGGGGCCACTGGGAGGGTTGAACAGTCAGCTTGCTGAGGGGCTCATGCAGCCCTGCCCTGCTCACCTTTGTGATGGAGACTCCACAGACATTTTGGTCAACCTCTGTAGTGTTTAACCTTTTCATGCTGTTCTGTTTGGCTTTTTTTCCCACTCTACCTTATATCCAGCTGTCATTTATGAACATTTCTTCAATCTTTTGCTGACCACTGCTGAGAAAGGTCAGGCTCCATCTCCTCTGGATCACTCTCCAGGTGGCTGAAGACTGTGGCAGGTCCTCCTTTCTCCTTGCCTGCAGGCTGAGCAAGCCCAGCTCCCTGGGCCCCTCCTGAGCTGTGTGCTCCATCCTCCTCCATGGGGATATCAACACCCCTCTCCTAGGGAGGGACAGGACTTTGGGCACTGCACCTGTGATTGAACCTTCCTGGTGCCCAGTGGTAGGAAATAATTAATTTCCAACTTGCTGGCTGCTCCCTTGCTATAGCTGCCCAGAATGAAGGTGCAGAGCTTGCTTTTAAAAGATTTTGCTGAGCTCCTTGAGGCTCCCCTGGGGTTTTTTTCCCCAGTTATTTGGTCCCTGGTGGAGGTGCCTCTGTGTTGATTCCTAAGGATGCCACTGGTTTGAACCACTGCCCTCTCAAACACTTCAGCCCCCTTCAGACTTTTACTCATGCCCAAAGACAATCATTACAGTGATTATAAGAATTATTTTTTCTAATTTAATTAAAAGTAGAGGCAAACAGAATGGTAATGGGGACACTGGCATGTTTTCCAGAATTGAAATGGTGTTTCTGCATGCTTTAAACCCGGTGTAAGTTATTTTGATATAGTCATCTTTCTTTCCTCTGCTTTTCATTTAAAATTCAGAGATTGCTAGAATCAACTTCTGAATTATTGAACTTTTAAACAAAATTAAGTAGGCACTGTCTTGGCTGTTCTGAAAGTAAAATTAAGACATAGGCATAGTCCTTTGAATTTTTAAAGGAGAATTTCAAAATACATATATATATTAATTTTTTGTTAAAGGAAAGAGACAGATATGGTTGCCAGCCTGAATCTCAGATGATGAACACCAAGGAATAATAATAATACACTGTTGCTCAGTTTCCTGCTTTTTATTGGCTTGCTTGAGTGTTCTGGCTGCTGCAGAGTCCCAGTTCTGCTGAGAAGGTGTTTGACAGCAGCCAGAAGGTTCCCTCTGCAGAAGCGGCGCGAGGCCGGCATCGGGGCTGCTCCTGCTTGGAATTCCACAAGGCTCCTCTCCAAAGCCGGTCCAAAGGTTGTGATGCCCAGGATTTATCTTGGTAATTTTAGTGCCGGCCCACTGGAAATGTTTTTTAGCCTTTAGACATGCTGCTGGTCAAAGCTTTCCAATGGGATGTGAGCCACAGACTTTCTCAGTCGTCATAGCTGAGTTATTTTGCTACTCAGCTATGCAGAAGCAGCAGCAGGCCTTTAGGCTAATTAATAAATCATCAACGCATTTGTGGTGTGAAAAATGAAATATTTATGCTTGCCAGAGTAATGTTTCTGTCTTGCAGCCCCATGCTCTGTTGATGCCTGATGGAGGATGAAGTAAATACCAGCTGGTGTAGAATGAGCAGAATATAATTACTTTCTACAAAGTTAACTGAATATTAAAAATAGAATCCAGAGAAGCTGGCAAAAAGGGAAAAACATATAGATGCATGCCTGTAAAGCAGGACATAGCCAGTAAATGAAGGGAACCCTTGCCTAAGTGGTACCGTGGGGCTGGGAAACCTGCAGTATCCGTATTGTGTACAAATGTGTCACACAGAGAGCACTCAGTGGCCAGCTGGAGCAGCTAAAGGCCTGAAGGGAAGCCAAGGATGCTCTGCTCTTCTGGTTGGTCATCGTTAGGGGACCAATGAAGGACTTAAAGCATCAGCTGTTGTTGCTTTTCAAAAATGTGTCCAGTAATAAAAGAAAGAAAATATTACTTCTAGGCTTTAAGGCAACCAGGAGCTAGTTTTGTTCTTTGTGTTCTGACACAATAGTAGATTTACTGGGGCTGTGCTGGGTGTCATTTTTGCAATCACTGCCCTAGTCCTTCTCCACAGAGTGAATGTGTGAGCACCAGGCCAATCAAACCCCTTGAAGAAAAACATTATCATGTAACAGAAAGAGGATTTAACCCCTTATTTGAAGTGGAGCCTCTTTAAAATAATCAGCTAAAAGTGATTTACACAAGTGGCTGATTTTACGTGCTGGCAGTTACAATCAAATGGATTGAAAGGGCGAGCCATCAAAAAGGCTTTTCAGACAGGTGGAGGGGAGGCATTGTGCAGGGCAGGCATCAGCCTTCCTCCATCTCCCAGTTATAATTTCAGGGTTTTTTGTTTGTTTGGGTTTTTTTGTTTTTTTGGGTTTTTTTTTGTTTTTTTTCCTGGGCAATTGAGTCTGACTTTTCCCCCTTTGTTTTGTGTGTCCAGTCTGAGGTTGTGATAAAATCCCAGTGCTTAAAATCCAGGAGGAACATTCCATTCCTCTGATTTAGTTTGCTTTCACAGCCTTGTCAGAGTACTTTGTTCAGGGGTTCAACTCCTGATGTGCAAAGGAGCTTCTGAGCCTGTCCAGGCCAAACTCAGTGCCAAACCTTTGGACTGGTAACAGCAGCTGTTGTGTGTGTTTGAGTGTGATGGTGTGTAGCTGAATCAGTATGGAAGGATGGACTCCTAAGGGGGATTATTGGTCTAGTTCATGAATCATTTCGTTTAAAACAGCAAAGAAATACTCTTTTCCCTTTTAGTTGTGACATTTCTGAAAGCAGGCAATGGCCTGAGGCAGGCACACAAGACAGTGGACAGCTCATCAAGCTGTTCCTCTTAAGGGGAGCGGTTGATAAAAAAGGTTTGTAATTTGTGGGGTTTGGCCTGCTGCTTGGCCTTTTCCTCCTGTTAAAGATTTGTGGTAGAATGTTCTTGCAGCACCACTGTAGCAGTTTAGCAGTACAGCTGCCCGGATGTTTCCTCAGGGCTGAGTTGTGACCAATTCCCATGGGATAAAGCTGTCCCAAGGCACTGCTCCCTGCCCTCCAGCACCTTGCTGGAGGAGTGGAGGGAGCTGGCGGTTTTGTCCCTTTTCTCCCCATCACTGAGAGCACCACAGCAGTCATGCAGAGAGTGAAAGTGACACGCAGGAAGCTGGAAGTCCCGTTCCCACGTGGCAGCAACAAACAGGATCCAGCCAGGCCCCCTCCATCGCCATCACGCTGCCTGCTCATTAGGGTTTGAAGGAGCCAGTGGTACAGGAACAGAGAGGGATGAATGGACCCTTTTGAACTTGTCTGACAGAATAAAATCAGCTGCATTCAAGGAACTTGAGAAATACATATAAATATTTCAGGAAGAAGTAAATTTAAGATCTTCAAATGCTGCTTTAAAAGGATGCTGGACCATTTGAGAATACTCATTTTAAATAGAAGAATTACAGAAGCAGCAAATGATCTCTCTTCTCTATTTGCAACAGGGATTAGAACTAAATGTCATATTTTAGGTCCATGCTTCATGTTTGCTTCTACAAGAACAGACAATTTAAATGTCAGTTATTATAGCTTGTCAATAAATTTCAGGATCTAAGCAAATCTGGAAAACATGACTGACAGCTACAAATTAATTTATCTTTATTAAATAACCAGCCAGCACTTCACTGCTTTTGCTGACATGCATGAGAGTATAACACTACCAATTCAGATTGTGAGCTGTTGTTTTGTCATGAAGTACAAATTATGCAGATTCTACTCATCTCCTAGGAAGAGAGAAATCTCTGAAGCTGTGATGCCCTTTAGGAGAAGTAATTGATTATCCCAAAAGTTCTGGGATTTTATACTCACAGAGCAGTGGTGTGGTTTAAAACAAAGCAGGCTTTCATCTACACATAAAATTATAACTACTAGTGTGGATGGTAAAAATTAGTGTTTGCTGCTTAGAAAGAAAAGAAATAGTGTGGAAATAAAGCCCTTCACAAAGTTAGAAGTGAGTTAAAAGCCAGCATGAGCTACTGCTAGGTAATCAGAACTTCTGAATATAAAGCCATTAATTTAAGCACTTACAAAAAGACACAGCAGACTAAATACTGGGGTGTATGTTTGAAACAACAGACTCTATCCACACTGGGGGGTTGTACCTGAAAATAATAAGATTAATGCCAATTGCTGGGGCTGGAATTGCCAGATGCTTTTGTTACAGATTATACAATAAACAGTATCCTTGGTGGCAGTCTTATGAAAAAGAAGATAAACTATAGGAAGGTGTTTTATTTCAGAGCAGGTGGCCAAACAGGGATGATCTAGAAATTCCCAAGTTTCTTCAGAGAGTTTTGGAATGGTTGGGGTTGCAAGGGACCTTAAAGGCCATCTAGATCCAACCCCCTGCCATGGGCAGGGACACCTTTCTGGTGTCCATCCAGCCTGGCTTGGAACACTTCCAGGGATGGGGCATCCATGACTTCTCCATGGCTAGAGCACATTCTGGTGAAGACTGAGGCAAAAAAGTCTTTGAGTACCTCAGCTCTCTCCATACACCACTATATGTGTGCTGCTCAAATTCTCCACAAATATTTGACTTTTTTGGTTTTCTTGACCTTTTTTCTATGTTTAGTTGGGTGGGCTTTTTTCATAATTTTTCACTGTTTAGCAAAACCTTATGAAGAAGGAAAAGAAATTATGGTTGTCTTTATCATGGGGCTACTTCTCCACCTGCAGAGGGATTCAGCCTGACGTGTCCCCTCCATGGAAAGTCTTAAGTCATTAATCTACAAAACTACAAAAATGCTCCATTACCTCAGCCAGCTGTTAATCCTGAGATTTAATGATGATGGTGCAAATTTCAGCACTATAAATTATTTCATAGAGATGTCTAAAAATGTTTCTGTGATTTGAAGCCTTTTAAGAGACCAGTCAACAGAAGTTAATTTTGGGGCTATAAAGGATCAAATTATAATCCAGTTAAAGTATTTTGTTCTTCAGTAGAAAGCCTGAGAGGAAAGCAGAGAGAGGTGTGATTTGCAGAGCTCAGAGGGGAAATAAAGATATTCTGGGAGACTGGATAATTTTAATGGTCGATTTTATTTAAAACTATTCCACCACAGTATGACTGCTGTATTCTATAATTTATTTGGGCTTTGAGAGGTGTTGTGAGACCAGGTTTGAAGCCCTTGAGCAGTATTCTGAGGGGAGAACACGGCAAAGCGGATACAGTTTCTCTCTCTGCTCTAGCAGCCACCATGTAATTTAGCAGTCATCATGTAATTTGAAGCAACCCTTTCTCATTATTTTCCTTTTCTCTGGCTCAGCATTCTTCACTCTGATTACCATGGGACTGTGGTACCCTTTGGATCTCCCTGGTGCTGAGCATTTTGAAACTCCAGCTGTTTCTTGAGGGCCCAAAACACGAGGTGGTCTTTGCTTTGATGAAGACTGCCACATGCCACTCATAGATGGCAGCCCAGGCTGTGACACCTTGCAAGTCAGGAAGTGTTTTGAATGTTTCAGTGCTTGCTTAGGCCATTTTCCCTGGCTGCTGTCTTATAAACTAAAGTTTTCTATTAATGTCAGTCTTTTCAAGCTACCAGCATCCCTGTGATGTCTTTACTTTCAACCACTGGAGCCTTATCTACTCATACATTAAATGAATGTGTTATGACAAATAAGGCAGTATTTAACACTGTTAACCTGTTGGGTTGGGAGGTTCAGAGCTTTGTCTCTGTCCAAGGGCCCAGAGTCACTGTTCATTTGATAATCACTGTGGTCAGCTGATCAAATTTGCATGCCATTAACATGTGATGTTTGGGTGGTCTTTTTCTGGTGGATTTTTTTTTTCTCTCCTGTCAGTTGAGGCGGGGGAAAAAAGGGTGATATAAATAGAACATGTAATGAAATCAGTCTGAGTAGGAAACTCATCAATCTAGACCTCATAGGTGCTGCAGACCCAACAGCTAATAGATAAAAGGTCATCCTATTTCATGGACATTGCTTTAGATAAAATACCTGTTAGAGTTAATAATTCTCACTATAAATCTTGCTAACATAAAGAGCTCAGTTACACAACTGTAGTTATTTTTACATCAATGAATGTAATATGAATTAATTAATATGAACTACTCACTGTACCAGATTTTGCTCCATCAACTGAGCATGGATGTCCCCAAAATAACCACTAGGGAAAGGAGTCTGTATTATTGCAGTATTTAATTTGCATCTGGTACCTTAAAATCTAAGTATTCCTTTAATTTACATTTAATTTATGAACTATACCAGCTGGATCAGTAATTAGGTTCAGCATCAAACACAACAAGGAGCCATATAAAGCACTATCAATTTGGAGTCAGCTTGGTTTGGACTTCAGCTTTCCTCATAGAGAGGTGTTGGACATGGAAAAGGACCTCTGCAGCTTTTTCTGTGCTTTCAGATGATGTGAGTTGGCCTAATGAGAACTACCACCTCCCACTATGAACTTGGCTTCCACATATCATGCTCACACAAATTAAATTCATTAGTTAAACATAAAATTAGGCTTGAGTGCATCTCTGGTCAGTCCTTCATGGGGGCCATGTTTATTCTGCCTGCACTACTAGAGTTTTCAGGTCAAATGTGACCTTCTCTCTCTCTCTGAAGCCATAGAGCCAGATTATGAGGAAGAGGGTAGCAAAGAGATGAGGTGGTCAGTGTTTAGTTGGAATTTAAGTGGCTCTGGTTCTGTGTTGTCAGCGTATTTCTCTAATGTCTTGTGAAAAAGCTGAATGTTTTCTGCTTTCATGGAGGAAGACCAAGAACACCCTGGGGGATCAGGGGCTGAGTGTTGGTATTTTATCTTAGCACGCCTCCAAAATGAGCTTGCTGGAACTAACCACAAATATAAAGCATGTCTCTTGCCAAAATTATCCATCTCTTCTCTTCTTGAAAACAAAAACCAGGGAATTACAAGGAAGATTTCAGGCATTCTCCAGGTTGTTGCCTTGCTAGCTGTGACCTTGTTCTGGTCTTATACTTGTGTTTTCTGTTCAGAGATGAACCTTCCTTCCCTCACCAGTCCCTTTCATGGCATCAGACCGATCCTGCTCTGGGTGTCACAGCAGGCGTCTGTTCCAGGGCAGGCAAACACTTCTGCTGCTGTGTTCATGAGAGAGAGGCAGATTTGGAATTAGTTTTTGAGGCTCCAGGACTTAGATTAATTGGTCAAGAGGTCTGATTCAAACTGCTGTAATTGTGCAGCCAGCAAGTGTGCACCACATGTGTTTATTCTTTCCTACTTTCAGCCAGAGGGCTGAGATTAACTTTCTTAATTAGTTTTTGCAAATAGGAAAAAACTTGTTCCATCACTTCCTACAGAAATGAGGCACAACTGCATATGAAACAGGGCAATGGGCACAAATTTGCTTATAGATGAAGGACAAAGTATGTGCTCACCTAGGTATTGGCTGATAGGTGTGCTGCCAGTGATGGCTTGTGGGTGTGAAGAGGTGAATCAAGTTCTATTTTTGGGACTCTATAATTTCTATGCTGCTGCATTTTTTTCTTTTTTTTTTTTTTTTTTTTATGCTTGCTCAGTAAAAAAATAACAAGGAAAAAGGATTACAGTACATTACAGTAGGGTACTTGTGTGCAGCCTACTTAAGAAGACTTTGTAATGAAAAGTAAATGAAAAATAACTTAGAGAACATTCTTCACTAGCATAAGAGATGGTGGAGTTTAGTTAAAGACAGAACTATGTGAGTGGTTATACTTTATTAAGTGACATTATTAAAAAAAGGAACTATGGGAAGTACAAGCAAAAAAGTTGTAAGAAGCTAATAGTTACTTGCAAATTTAACATGGAACATTTCAAGTTTTCTGAAGTAGAGATAATCAGACCTTGCTAATCTGTTTCACAAATTCCCATCACGTAAGGATGATTATATTAAAATTACTTCTTGGTATAAAGCAGGATTCAGTACCCATACTAATATGATAGATCTCTCAAACTGTTTGCTTCAATGAGTGTTCCTTTAGTATGGTTCAAGGCATTCCAAAAGCTTGCAGTGAACTGACAAAGGTGCCTTTGAATACTTTAATCATGCATAGCCATCTTCACCCTCTTTAGACTGAGACTTATCTAGATTACATGATTGGTTAGCCTCTCAGAATAAGTTGACCCTTAAATTAAAATGTTGCCTCTTTGAAGATTACCAATCAAATTAAAACAACCAGTCACACTTTAACCTCTAAAATAAATTGAGTTTTTTAAAGTGTTCTCTTTTAATGATCAGTTCCTATAAAATAATTTATAATTGTCAGTGCTCCACTTTACAAAAATTCAAGCTCATTTGAGGAGGAGGACTGCAATGGGCCCTTTATCAAGCACTTTCTCATCTTTAGAGTTATGGCTTTGGTAAGATCAGAGAACAAATTAAAATAACACCACTGTCTATACTGGGTGCATGGTTGAGATGAACTAAATAGAATGCCTGAACAACGGTTCCCTTCTGACCACCATGTGAAGAATTCTACCTGCAGAGTCAGGGCTCTTCTTCCAGCACATTTGGAGGACTTTCCAGCATACACCTAGCCCAAAGCCTTTTAAAAAGTTTCTGCTTTCCCACCATGCCTGTGAAGCTGCCTTGTAATCCCAATGCTGGCAAGCTCCTCTCCTCTTTCTGTGTGTTTTTCAGGTGGTATCACCCACAATGGAGGAGGCTCCCTGAGCCCTGGTATGTTCTGTGACTCCAATGCTTCTGCCTCCTGCTCCTTGCAAATTTGTTCATCAAGAGACAGCAGATAAAACAAGGAGAATTTTAAAATTTTATCTTTTTATAAAATCCCTTAAAGTATTGTGTGAAGTATTCTTACAGTACAGCTAGAGCTAGTTGGCAAACAGCCATTTTGTAGTTTTTTAGTATTCCACATGCACTTCTCAAAAATACTTAACTGTAAGAGGTTCATGTCTATATTGACAAAACTTGTAATTAAGAGATGATGTAAAATTCCTGCATAAAACTTCCACATCATTCCTTCAGTGTTATGATAATAATGATTATTACTCATATTGATTTAAGCCTCAACACTGACAATCTGAGTTTGCATCCAAAAAATTGATGTTCGATTTAAACCAGCGTTTTTCAAGTATGCCTGCAGAAGTTGTTAACTTGGAGGGTATGCTGGGTGCTCTTACAAAACATCTAATTCAACTTTTTTTTACAAAAAGTGATCATCAGTATTTTTAAAATAATGCAATATTTCAAAATAGCTTTTAGCTGAAAATGGTTTTGCACAATAAAATGTCTCTCTGTTTCATGATGCCATGAGATGGGAGGGTCTGCTGGTCTTCATTATGGTCTCCTTCTCTTTTTTTCAGGAAGAAAACTGTCACTTTGTCACTTTTCAAGACATTTTATTGCACACATCGTACATATGAGCTTATGCCCACTCTAGTCAGTATCATCTATATTATTCCATCAATGGAACTATAACATAATAATATAGAATATATAAATATAAATATATAAATAACTAATAATTTTCAAAATTTCCATCATACAAAGTCATAAACACAATTGTTTTCCTGGGTGTAATAATTATTTTAACTCAGTTAAATTGTGTCTTGGGCTTGAGTATAATAAGCAGAGACCTCATGATGAGCCTTTGTGCAAAAGCTGAAAGCACTGGCATGCACTGGTGGGTGTGGCTCTACTGAACAACTTCAAATGAACACAGATGAAGCTCTGTTTTAGATGTTTAGCATCAAGTTGTGTTCATCTGGGTGTATTTCTTCCTGGTAAAAGCAGGAAAAAAAACAGTATGTGAGAGAACAGAGCACCAGTATATACAGAAAGAAAAAAAAATCAATAATTATAAATAAAAGAAGGTAACATAGCAATGAAATAGCCTTTAATGCCAGTTCTCTATCCACTTCTGTGAACTTCCGAGAAGGTTTTTTAACTGCTGCTTCCTTCCTTGCCATCTCTCCCAGCACGTGTGGGGTTCTGCAGTTCTTAATTAATGGCCCCAAAAAGTCAGTAGTGCAATGTCCTGAGTGCAGAAGTGCAGTCAGAAAGGCTTTTCCTTCCCACTTGACAGAGGTTCAGAGGCTCTGCTGTCTAGCCCAGTGTATTGATCTCTGCTTCTTACATGTTAAGTAGGAAATTCTCTCCAGAGTTTATTTGTGCTGCCTCTTTGTTGCTTTGAGGTTTCAGTAAATAGCAGCATTTCACCAAGAAGTTTCTTCTGTGTAAAAATATTCCTTTTGAAGAAACCAAATAAACAGCAAACAAGTGAAAAGGTGTCTATTGCTTTGCAGCTGCATGTTTTCATGACTCTTCCCCCTCTTTTTTAATATTACTTTAGACTTGGAGGCAATGCAGAGTAAGACGGAGTAGAAAGTTTATTTAAGTGAACATGTATTTTCATCTCTTTCCTAGTGCATCTTACCACAGTATTCTTCTCCTTTTTCTCCCTGGTCATCAAAAAAAAAGCAAGAACTGTGTCCTCTTCTAGATGTTCCCTTGTGCTCTGTGATTTTGTGGATTCTGCAAGTTTTATTGGTGTGAACTGAAATTGCTTTCAAATGCTCTTAATTGGTTTGTCCTGGCTTAGCATATGACTGGGAGTATTTTTGCAGGTTTTGGTTGGTTTTTGCTAAATCCTCCCATAACTGTCTGGTTGATCTAGGACACATTAGATCAAGTCTTGCAAAAATGACATTGTGACATTCTGTGCCTCTTTGTTTGAGCTAAAAACCTTCTGTCTGGAGTCTCCAGGGGATCACAACCCAGTCACTTCAAAGAGAAGATCTTGTAGTGATTTAATCTCTGGATTCTACTTAGGGTCTACAGATAGATGTGTTTCTTCTCTGGTTCATGCTAAATAATTTGCAGTACTTTGAGGAGAAAAACCCATGAATATGCATACACATACACACACAAAAAAAACCAAACCAACAATATTACAGGTGCTTTGATTTTTCTAGCATTTTTACTTGACTGTTTGGGTATACAAGCAGAATAAAAATTAAAATGCTGTTAGATGACATTAATATTGGCCACAAAGCAACTGCTTTCAGAACACCTTTTTTCTGGGCAATATTCTTACATAATTATTTGTAAAATGGTTTTGTTATGACCTTTTCTCATTCATTGTTTGAGACTTACTCAAATGTATATAATTGATTTTATTTTTCCTTGGTGCCATAATGTGTTGGGGGAACTTCTCTAGAGACCCATAAGCCTTGCCTGAATTATGGGGGTTTTTTTGTAATTTATGGCCATTGCCGTTTGGAACCTCTGGACAGGGGGTTTCAGATGTGAATTGGAAGTGTTTGACCTGGTCAGAAGGAAGTTTTGACTGACTGTACAGCAAATTCCTCAAACAGTTTCCTGTGCAAAAGGATGATTGTTGCTGTTCCAATGCACATGGAAACCTCACCTTCTTCAAAAACAGCAGTTTTAGGGACACACTTGAAGTGTTCTTTCCTGCTGGTATGCAGTCCAGCCATATGTTTGGGGAAAATAGGAATGCTACCTGGGAGGATTAATCCTTGGCATACAACTCTGAAAGCAGCCAAATCTGGCAGAGATTATGACTAAAATTTGTCTTGATTCAAGTTTCTCTGAAGAGCAGAACTAACCTCAATAATGCATGAAGAACATAGGGGAGCTCTACAACTCAGTGGGTAATGCCCCCATCAGGAACACTTTATCAGTTTCTGTGCTTATTCAGTTTGAAGTCAATGACCTTTTAAAAGAAATAAAAAGAATTTGTAAAACGCCCCCTCCCAAGCCTCCAAGTAAATGAGAAAATAGATTTCAAATGTGTTTCTTGCATGATAAAAAACAGAAGGCCTTTTAGGAAAGCAGTTTCATGAATATGTTTCAAGGAGTGGGACACCTTTTCCCATTCTTCAGTCACAGGCACTTCAGGGAGTCTCAGAAATCATGTTTGGAGGGATTTTTTCACTTCATGATGCAGAAGCCAACATTAGGATGTGGTTAATTTAGTAAGTACTTTGGAAAAAAATCTTCTAAATATGTGTAAAGACCTTGTTGAGTGTAAGGTTAAGAAGATTTGCCATTATCCTTTAGGGAGAAGTTGTTAGAGATGAGGTTCTAATCTCTTGCCTGGTCTCTCTCTATATCAGGTTGAATTTTATTCACAACAGAAGCTGAAAAATGACAAAGTGTAATTTCTCCATCTACTGCAGAAAATTGCTCATAATTTGATAGCCATTTAGTCTCGATAAGGTTACATCTTCCAGCTAAACTAGGCTTAGACATATTTATTTCTTTGTATTTAAGGCTGATAGCAAACAATATTTTAATTTTAACAAGTATTTTTAGTCCAGGGTCTGCACTGCAGTTGCCACCAGGGCTGTGGCTGATTCCTGGAAGGTGTGAGCTCACCTGCATGAAGGAATGCACTGCAGGGTGAGTGCCCTTTGTCAAGAGATCCCAGGAAAATGGGTCCATGTACTCAGCTTAGAGCGAAAACAGTTCATTAGCAGTTACTCGGATGTGCACTGAAGAGTTTGGTGGGCTGTGTTTAATTGGTGGCTTAAGATCCTATATCAAATGGAATGGAAAGCACAAACACCTGCTGAGAAAAACAAGCTCCAGTCAGTAATAGGTGATCTTTTATACCTGCCATCTTTGGAGGGGAAAAAAAGTACAGTACGTTACAGAATTCTTTTATTGAAAGGTGTAATAGATTTCACTTTTCAAAAGCTTCCAAGTAGTTTACCAGTTTGCAATTCATCAAGAAATGCATTTGATGTTCCTCCAAAAGGCACTTTCATCACTTGTTCTTTCTCTGAGAACTTAACTGAATGTCAAGTCAAACATCCAATTGCTAATAAGTTGATAGCACAAAGGGTTATTTCCCGGGGGGAAGAGAACAGGAATAATTCCCGAGGCAGCTTTGCAAAGTGTCTGTGGACAGGGCTGCTGCTCGGGGTGCAGTGCTCCATTGCAGCTGGGAAACAGGCAGTCTCCTTCCCCTTTCCAACGACCTGCAGTCTGCACTTTTCCAGGAGCAGGAAATGAGATTGCACTGGCTGGAACAGGGGGTGCACCAGGCAGGGAAAGTGCCAGCCTTGAGGAACATGGGGTCTCCTGGAAATCCTCACAGCTTTACATCAAGGTGAGAAATATAAGAGCCAGCATAGATGCTAGGGGACTATTTCCCTAATCAAAAAGATGTAAATGAAGTAAACGAGATTGGGACTGCTGACAACACTGTTTTGGGTATTAAAAGTTAATATGTTTAGCATATAAAATCAAGTTTATGCAAGTATGTTAGAATAATGTGGGATTTTTATCAAAATGCAGGATCTCTTTATACATTAGATAGCTTAGCTTTGCAGGTCAGGGCTTTGCCTCACTTTTGTTGTGACATTTGATCCAAAAGCCAATATTTCAAAAAAGGGGCACTAAAGCTTTCCTTCAGGCCTGCAGGTAGCTAAAGTGACAGCTCTGTGTCCATGTCCAAACTTCACACCAGAGGTTCAAAATTCTGCACAGCCAATGTAACCTTGGGTGTTTTGCTTCACAAAAGCTTTAAGGGATCATGATCCTAAATATTTACCTTCTTGGTAGTAGTTATTTAAGAAATAATATTTAGGCACATTGAAATAGTTAACATATATAAGTAGTTTATGTTAATGTAATACTTTTAAACTGACATCAACAATGTTCATATCAAACCCATTTGTTGAGCCCTAATTATTTGAGTCTGAGTGTATTTTTGTGTGTAGGTGTGGGGAGAAGGGACTTTAGCTAACAGCTGCAGGTGCTCCTGTAGTGAATGTGCACAGTGATGTCAGACAGAATGAAACCCTGCTGGTATTGTGGGCTTGTCTTGGCGTTCCTTTGAATTTAATTATTTAAATGACCTACTATTGTTCCTAAATTAAACATTAAAGCTCTCTAAATGGCTGCCATCCTGGTTTAGTTGTCAAGGGTGAAGGTGATTGGTACTGACAGAAGAACTGAGCTGGATGCTGGTATTGAGGGGCTCTCAAATCCTCACTGTTTTCTTAGTGCTGCCACCACTGTGGGGGCCAGTCCAGCACCTCAGCACGGCACAGGGAAGCAATTTCCATGGAGATTTGTTTGCAGTGCCCTGGCTGGGCAGAGCAGTTTCTGGAGCTGGTTACCACCCCTGGAAGTGCCATAAAAATGAATATGCTTTCCACATTACCTGAGATTTCTCAGACTGTGTCTTTTGCTTCTCTAATGTTTAATGAGATAATGAAGGAAAGTCACTAGGGGAAGAGAGTCAACCTAGTAATACATCCTTTCTTTGATTTGCATGGAGCTAGGTGTGAATTTTAGTCATCTATCTGTTCTTCTAATTATAGTGGGGATTGTGTAGGTAATTTCAAAGTCCTAAGGCACTAAGTGTACCCTGCATGCCAGAACTTAAATTTTAATAAAATTAAGTACCAGTTTATTGCCACCATGGTGCTGAACAGAAAGGGCTGGGAATGTCAGATTCATCTTTGTTGCAAGCTTTAGCTTTTTGAAAGACTGATGTCTAAGTTCTAGATACAGGTTTTCTGATCTTGATTTTTTGGGGTGTTTCTTGCATGCATCTTAAAACTTATGAGAGCATGTAGAAAAAAAGCAATTATTTTTAAAATAATTTCCTAAAAATGAAGACTGGGGGATGGTCACATTTTCTTGAATATAACATGAGAGCTTCTAATAATTTAAATCATTCATAAAGCCTAAAATAATTAGTCACTGCCGTTTGCAAAGAGAGAAGCAATACATACTGCATAACTAAGGTTAGGATTCTGGTTTAGGTGTTAAGCAGCATGAACACATTTATAAAATGTTTTTTTAATTCCACCTTGTGTTTTTAACAGCACAGCCATCACATATTTCTTCTCAAATCTTGTATCATCAAGCACAGATTCCATGATAGCAGATTTTAATAGTTAGAGCAACCTGAATATTTTAAGCCCTTTCATTTGCTGGCCAGGCTGCATCAGCCCATGTCCCACACCAGATCTCCAGCAAACACCTGAGTATGAGCTTAGGAACAAGGCAAGGACAGACTGATGTCCCCAGAGTACTCTGCCATCCATAAAGGATTTGTGGCAGCTAATACCTGAGCTACACGTGCCATCCATTGGCTTTTTTCTCCTCTGTGGTTTTTGTTCTTCTCCGTGGCTGTGTCTTGTATGCTTTTGGTTCTCTGTAGCCTTTCAACTGCAGCCATTCAAAAGCAGAGCTTTTTCTCAGTGTAAAGTCACCACACCAAGAAATACTTGTTTGTTTTGAAACTCGCAACCATTTGCTTGTATCCTTCTCCTGTTCCTAATCACTGCTTTAGAGACAGACTAATCCTGACACACACCCTTGCCCAAGGCCCAGATTTTATCATCCTTTTCCAAGTCTGTTCAACCACAGGTGGTCTTGTCAATTTAGTCCATCAAGGAGAAGCTGGTAGATATCTGATCATCCTTTGAACCCCTTTTTGTTTCTCTACACCCTTTTATGAGATGGTAGAGGGAGGAAAGCACCACAGCAAGCAGCAATCTTGATGTAAGCGAAGCAGAGATTTATGTGTTGCCTAATGATGGCTTGTCTCTGTGCTCTGTGCCCGGCACAGGATTGCTCATATTGGTTTTCCTTTATTCTGCTGTTGTTTGACTGCTAGTGCTGTGCTGGAGCTGCCCTAAAGCTGACTCCGAGGTATGGCTTTTCTTGGTCATTAGAGAGGTTACAGACGCAATCTTTTCATATGAAAAGCTGTCTGGGGGCTGAGGGTAAATGTTCATTTCTGTCACTGAATTTCCTCAGCCATTTTTTTAATATATTTTTAAAAAATAATCTTTTAATCATTTAGGAGTCACTAAGTGTGTGGTTCTTTCTATGGTCCTGAACATGTGCTCCTCTCCTTTGAGAACAGCATTTACTGTCATGAGCGGTTGTCATCCCCTCCCTGTTAAACCCCTTGAGCCTGATCCTCAAGATCTGGCCTGGAACTGGTTAAAAATCAGCCTGACACAGAGCCTGGCATTTTCCGTGCCAGTTTCTATTATATATTATTATATACAGTTTCTATTTCCTGGGCAGCGTTAGAGCTGTGGGTTGCACACAGCAGCCAGGTGTGCAGACACCCCAGCGCTGTGGTGGGTGACAACCACTGGGCCACCTGCTCTGTCCCCATTGCTGCCTGGCTCAGAGCAGGCTTTGGGGCTGAGGCCCTTTCCTGCTGGGGGCTGGGACTGCCACTGGCTCTGAGCAGTCGGTGCTCAGCTCTTGCTTCCGTGGTGGCTTCTGCCACTAACAGCTGTGACAGAGTCTTCATTTCCCTAATCCCCACCCCAGGCAAGTGTTTCCAGCACAGGACCTCATTAACATTCTCTCACATCATCAGAGACACCAAGTAAGAATTTGTATTTCTGGTGGGAAGCCAAAGATGCACTAAAAAGAAATGAGAACCAATTGTGAGTATTTTAAATCAAAATCATGCTAGAAATGCCGTTGCCCACTTTTATGGGAATTAAATGTGACTCCTGACTTGTAGATACTATTTGAACGTTTCCCTGTGCAACGAGGACTGGAGCTCAAATACATTTGCACAGGTAAAGATTTTAAGGTAGTTTTCTCTGGGAAGAAAGAATAAAATGAGGCACTGGAGAGCAGAGCAGCCTATAAACCAAGCAGAGACACAGCTCAAAAGTGACCAGTTTGGAAATAAAGGACTTGCTTATTTTCAGGAGACTGTATTGCATTTATTTCAAATCTGAGAAATGCAGACACACATGTGACAAATGAATGTCTTAGTAGTTTTGGACAGGGAAACTGACTAGATCCTATGTTTTTTGCATCAAAGTCATAAAATCTGGAGAATTTAATCAAACCAGAAGTGCTCACTGAACTTTATAATTATGGCAAAATAATACCTTCTTTTTTTCCTTAATAAACCTGACATCTATCAGCATTGTTAACACTTGGCCTTTGACTTATTCAAAATTATTTTAAATGTCACATACTCAGTACAGAAACAATGATTTCTAGTAAGACACCAGGATTGAATCACTCTGTAATTATAATAATTGTATTTACAGAAAAGGAACAAGCTTCTTTCATTTGCAGAATATTTTAATTTGTTCTGCTGTTTGTGACGTCTCCTTTTTCTAATTTTTCTTTTTTTTTTTTTTCTTTTTTTTTTTCTTAGTGAGTAGGTTAAAAAGTAAAAAGGCAGAATTTTCCTCAGGAGACTCATTCTCCCCAGGCAGAATCCATACTTTAAAATATCCACCATCAACATGATGTAGTAATAGACCTTCATCCCTAATGCAAGCACTGGCAACAACTGAGCCATCCAAGGCATCATTTACTAGAATATATCTGTGGATGACTTTTTGTAGCTTTTTGTAGCAATCTGACTTCAATTCAAACCATAATCAGCTAATCACTGGCAATTTTCAGATATGAGTCAAGCTAATTTCAAGACAATCTGCCTTAGTTTCATTGAATAGCCCTGGAGATGATGTTTATGTTGATGTCCATTAGTATTCCAACTGACAGGAATATAAGCTCTGCAAAAAGAAAAAAAAAAAAAAGAAAATAAGAAAAGGCCTCTCTAAAAAGAACAAAAAGTCTGCCAGCCTGAAGTGCAGAAAATGGAAGTTTATTTTTTGCCACCTGTGTTCCCCAGCAGGTGACCTGAACCTGGGATGGAGCTGTGTAAAGAAGCAATGGGTCATTTAGAACACTTACCCTGACTGGAAGGGGTACCTTAGCTTCTCTTCAGCACTGAATATCAAAACATCTGCTGTGCCTAAAATCATGGAAACTAAGAACGGGGTTGGAATCAAGGCCTTTCAATGTGCCCGTGACTTTTTGAAAGATCTCTTAGCTTCAAACCACAGACAACTTCCCTGCTATGCATCACTGAGGTATGTAAATGAGTCTAGAACTTGCTTGATTGATTGTTGAGGGGTCTTTTTCCTTGTTATTTGCCTTTTAACCATTACTTATTCTTTTCTCTCTTTGCAACATACAGATTTTGATATAAATAACACCCCATTTGCAGAGAAATAACCCCCACAACACAGAGGGATGGGTCTTGCAGCCAAAGCGAGGTGCTGTGAGACTGAAGTGGGCAATTTAACCTCATGAGCAGATTTCTTTCATGAAAACACTCTATAAGTCCATTACTTTATGAACAGGATGGGTAAAGCACTGCTAAACTGAGGGGGGTGATTTTGGCATCTGTTGCAGGGGAGGTAAACACTGAGGGCCATTTCTTGAAGCCAGACAATATTGTTACTGCAGCACCAAGCAGCACTGTTTTCAGTTTGCCATTGTGGTCAGCAAATGCAGCTTTGGAGCTGTTGCCATTGCTTCCTTTGCCCTCAGTGTGCCAGTAATGGGAAATTCAGCTGCTGTGGGGTCTCTTGGCCTCTGCTTGGGGGCTGGTGAGAGAAACCTCTCAGTGTCTCTGTGCCACAGACAGGCAGGGTCTGTCTCTCCCACCCCAGAGGCCTTGGTGGTCTTGGCACCCCACTATGGGGGAGGAACAGGATGGAATTTTCATTACACCCTGATGAGAATCCACAGAGAGAGGGACAGGAGTATCTTATTGAGGCTACTGTGATCAAGTTTTAAAACAGCATATCCCACAAATACCCATGAAATATGCAGCACTAAAAAAAAAATAATAATCTTTATTTCAAATCAATCACCACTTAAGCAGACTGAAATGAACAGTAAAAAATATACAACCCCAGTGTGTTGGGTGATCAGATATTTAGAGCCTCATCCTGAGCAACACCAGCCAGGAAACACTTCTGTGGCCATCTCCTGTTTGTATCTCAATTAATTGTGATCACTGAGGAAGTGGACCTGGAGTCATAAACAATTTTACTCAGTGTACAAGGGTAGTGGGATGGCAACCAGAGCAATGACACAGATTAATAGAAAAAGTTCAGAATGTCATTTCAGAAACCAGTGGTCCTTCACCCTTGATAGTGTTCTGCTGGCTGCATCTTAAAAATATGAAGAGCAGAAACAGGTCCACAGAAATAAAATTATTAGTTCTGTAGGAAAATTTCCATAAGGAGAGAATGTGAAATGATGGTACCTGTTTATCACGGATGAGATAGACAGAACAAGCTCCTGTCAGACAAGGTAATTATAATAGCATACTTGTTCTCAGAAAGGTCTTTTTTAGTGAGATTTCAAAAAATAAAACATTACTTACTTATGGTAGGTAACAGCAGTTGTGAAGCTTGCACTGATCATACATGATAAACATCATATTACAACATCACAGTACATGATGTGTGTTACAGGTCACGTTACACACTGTAACATAACACAACTTTCAGAATGTTACCTATCACATTGGACCACATTAACTTATTGCAATATTGCATTGTGATACATTAGAAATGTATATATCCACATTACAGTACATTATGTATGAGGTGTACAATGTATGCACATGTAATGCTATAGGTACATGTATATATAAAACAAAAGTTTAAATGTAATCAAATGCAGACAATATATTTCTACATGTCAAGGCTAAATTTCTTTCTGGTCACAGGTAACAAAGATATAGGTGAGAAATCAAGGACAGGAATTTGAGGTGAATGAGAAGAAACTCCATAGGTATATTAGATATAATTATATCAT
The DNA here is from genome assembly GCA_013401135.1 of Cettia cetti. Lineage (NCBI taxonomy): Eukaryota > Metazoa > Chordata > Aves > Passeriformes > Sylviidae > Cettia > Cettia cetti. The sequence continues at coordinate 141,939 of VZUI01031941.1, forward strand.
CTCTATGTGATTTTAGATTATGTATGTATATTTTTATAGAGTGCAGATGTTGAAGTGTATGTCTAAAATGCATAGTTTAAAAATATATTCATAAAACATATTATTTTTGTATTTATAAAATATACAAATCCTACACACATAGAGGTATTTATATATATAACATACATAGAAGAAGAGATACCATCATGCTCTACAGATATATGGATTGATGTAAAAAGCAGTTTTTCCCATACAGTCATTCCATAATTGCTCATTAGGAAGGAGCTTTCCTGAATAACAAGGACTGAGTAGCAGCAAGAAAATAATTACTGTGGATTACTGAACACAACTTTTTCTGTGTGTCAATCTGAGACACAGCTGGGAGTTTTACATTGCCACTGTCTTAAAGCAGCTGCAAAAGCTTCTAAGGCCCTTTTTGAGGCAACTCCCAACACACCCAACCCCAGCTCCCAAGACAGGTCTGATTGCAATGGCTCTGAGCGGCATTCCTTTGTCATTGCATGTTGGTGCTGTAGCCAGAAGGGCAGACTTGGTGCTGTCTGCCTGGGCACACGGAGTTGTTAAAAACATTTTTGTGCATTTGACAAGAAACTTGTGGTGCCCAAGGGGGCTCCCAGCTCCTAGTGAGCTGTGATGCTCCCACAAGGCACCTCATGCCACTTTGGCCTGATGGGGAGTGTGGGACAGTGTAGCGCCAGTGTGACTGGCCCAGACAGTGATTTAAAATACCTTCCATGCAGATTTTGCACAGCAGCAATGCCAGCTCCATAAATATTCATAGGAAGCAAATGCAAGAGGAATTTGTGCAGAATGAACACATTTTAAAAGGGTCGTATAAAATATTCAGAGGGAATAGTTCCAGCATGAACTAGAGGCCCAAACCTGGGAGTTACTGACACATTCCCTCAGCACTAAGCACCTGATTGCAGCTCCTTGGATTCCTGAGACAGGCCTAAGTCTTCAGCAGAACAAGTACCCATAGTTCAGTACTTTGTGGATCACAGCCCTACCAGATTGCTTGGACCAGAGATATTCTGCTGGAAGCTCTTAAAGCACTCTCTGACTTCTCTGGTACTGCCATAGGCCAAAGCCAGATATTCAATGAGACAAACGTGGAACTGATTAAATAGAATAAATGGAAGAATACTAATACAGTTTTGCTATTAAAATGAGAATTTTGTTCCACATTTAAGTAATTTTTCATTAAAAACACAGCTCCAATTAGTAGATCCAATGGTAAAAGAGAAAGGTAATCTCATGTTTGGTTGCAGAATGCTAAGCTGTATTTATCTGCTCTCCTCTCAGTACTATCTTTTAGCAGGATTAAGATTTATTGAGCCTTGTTTGTTTCAGATGAACAATGGCTTCCCTTTCATAGCTGTTTGCTGGGGGGGAGGTATTCATTTCAAAGGTGAGGGAATGAATCAATATCCCTTCCACTGGATGTTGATTTATCTCCATTTTGAACTCTTCCTTCCTTGAAAATGATGAAATATTTTCATCATTAGTGTGTGTGTGGAATACACTCAGTTAAGCCTCCAACAGGATTACCATTATTAACAGATGCTTTCAGCCCATGGCAAACACAGAGGTCACAGAGCTTACCTTAGCCAGGCTGATGTGTGGAGTATCTCAGGTACCTGGGCACTGCACCTGGAAGGCTCTGAGGAACAGAAAATGGGCTGTGCAGGGGTGAGGAGCTGGGTGCTGGCAGTAACAATCCCACAGCCAAAGCCTCCAGGTGCTCTGCAGTGATCAACAGTATCACAAAGCATCCTGCTGATGCATCTTCCTGAAGAACACAGGCTGGGAATAATCTTAATGCTCATTAATTTATTAATGTGTCAGATGGCCACACAAACACCTGAGTTGAAACCAGGAAAAGTCTTGAGCGAATTTCAGCTGCCTCCAGGCTAAAGCCTCAACTCAGAGTGCTCTGGGATGGCTGGGAAGGGGGTACAGAGACACAGTTGTCTCACATGTGCTCTTATTAGCACCCACTCCTCTACTGCCATATGGCACCTTATGTTGAGATATGCTGAAAACAAAATTGCAGAAGTCTAAATAGTATTTCAGTTAAAGCAATATAGGCCCAAGTGTTTCTTGGTAAAGCTGAGAGTTTCATTCCTTTCCATGTGACAGCTAAGTCTGCTCAGCTGCCCTTACAGTCAGCTTCATCTCTAATTCTTTTCTGAAGTTAGAAGTGAAAGTTCATTTGACAATAATCAATGAATCACACACTTGGCACTGGGTTAGTTGAGTGCTGCTGTGGATGGCAGCTCAGCTGGCCTTCTATTGTAGTAAAGAGATTGAATTTTCAGTAGAACTGGCATCCTTGTAGGGCCTGCAGTGAATTACGGTGCCTGTGGGAAGTCAGCCTTTCCTGGCAAGGAAAAATGAAGTGAAAAGCAATTTTCAGTTAAGAATTTCCTTTCTTCAATACCTGATGAATTCTGGAGCAAGTCTTTAAGTTTCTTTGTGCCAGACACACACAAACACAGGGCTGCACAGCTGCAACCCTTCCTGGAGCAACAGGTCAGCACAGCACTACAGGGAGAGCTAAGACCATGAAAGTAGCAGTGGTTACAAACACAGACTCACAAAATATTCTGAGTTGCAAGGGACTCATAAGGACCTTCAAGTCCAGCTCTAAAGTGAGTGGCCCATAGAAAGATTGAATTCACAACCTTGGCATTATTAACAACAGGCTTGAACCAACTGAGCTAATCTCAGGGTCAATTCAAACCACTTTTCAAGGAGATTTTTTTTTTGTTGTTTGGAGACTTGTGAAGCATGACGCAGAAGTAGCTCTTCTAGACAAAAACTAGCCAGCTTCAGCATTTGTTTAACACTGGCAAATCATCAGCTCCTGTGGATTCCATCAGTCACTTCTATTGATTACTGTCATGCCCACATTTTCCTGCTTCCTTTCAGTAACTCCTACTTGTAGCATTAACCACAATAAAGGACTGTACTGTAATCACTATAACTATGTGTTACACCTGCATTTAACCTAACAGAAGAGACAGTCCAGAAGAAAATAGAAAATTTAGCTCTAGGTTGGGACATACCTGTCATTACAGGTAAAAGAATTATAAAAGGCCTCATAAAATCAGGCCTGCTCTGCTAAATTGCCAAAGCTAGCCTGTCACTTCTTCTAAGTAATTTGCAAGTTCCCATGTGAAAGCAATCTTGGTATGAGCACTCGTTAGCATAACAACCTATTGCTGGGTTGAAAAACAAACTGCACCTGCAATAACAAGGGATTTGTCCCATGAGAATCAGTAAAGAAAATAAACAATCTAAGAATACAGAGATTTGATAGACAAGTAGAACACCTTTTACTAACCAACAGAGTAATTGGCAAGAAAGCTATTAACCAATTAAAGTGGCACACGAGGTCTGTAAAACCTGTATAAAGTAAGTTATGTGAATAAAGAATTGGTTTTTCCCACATGAAAAGAATGGAGTTGGGGCTGGTTACAGAACTGATGGCCCGAGGCGATCGAGGGCAGGCGGCGGCCGAGCCTGTCGCGGAAAAGGAGGCGGGCCAAGCCGGGACGGGATCGGGAGGCGGAACACACAGAGCCGGGAACGAAGAGCCCGCAACGAAACCAAATTCAAGCAGCGGGACGGCTCGAAATGCTCAAAGACAAGAGCGGGACCGAGCGGGGAGCGCACAGAAACAGACAGAGAAATAAACACGGAAACAAACGCAGAAACAGAGAAATAAACAGAGAAACAAAGACAGAACCAAAGAGAGCCCCCGGGAAGGCGCCGCCCGGGGGTGAGCACGGAGCGAGCAGCGCAGCGCGGCCCCTGAGCCTGCGGAGACAGCGGTGTCACAACCCGAGATCTGGGAGACACCAGCTCGAATCAAAAACTCGTGAAAAATACGCTGTGGAAGATTCGCACCGCGGAAGTTTCGTGCCGACAAGCGTGATATGCGCGAAATTACGCACATAGGCAGCGGGGTGATGTCCAGACTTAGAATTCTAAAAAAGCGGTAAAATACCGGAAATCCTAGATCATGAATTTCAGCTGACAAAAAAGCGATAATAGTGTGTGGGCACTTACATTGCGCAAACATTAACACAGAGTAAGAGAAAATTGCGAACTTTATTGCTATAGGGTAGAGTATATGTACAACGTGAGAGCAGATGTACAAAATGCCTTTTTTATCGATATGGTAGCCATATGGTATTTTATTAGACATTCATTAAAAAAAACCAAACTACTACAATCTGCTGAAGGGACCGCAGCTGCTGCGGCACCCGCCCCCCTCCCCGCGAGCTCCAGAGACAGTATCTCTTGTGTCTGTAGGTCCGTTTCTGTTCCCTCTACCCACGGACGATGGAAAAGTTACCTTTTAATTCCGTTTTTCATGTTGAAAAGACTATTAAAAATGTTACAGCCCCTTTGAAACTGCTTTCATTTCAGTCTGAGCCATGTGCAGACGCCGGCCGCACGAACAGCCAGGGGACGGAACCTGCTCCCGTGCGCCGCTGGGAAATGGTTCCGGCGGGGCACAGCATCCCCGGGCCGTGCGGGGTGGCGGCTCCCGCTCCCCGGGCCGTGCGGGGTGGCGGCTCCCGCTCCCCGGGCCGCCGCGCTGGTCGCAGTGGCCGCGGCGGCTCCGCGC